>SJYA01004991.1:0-63158 GCA_006410615.1 Neotragus moschatus
ATTTGGAACTGAAACAGGAGGAGAAGGGGCAGGACAGTTCAGTTCGGTTCAGTCACTCAGTCGTGTCCGGCTCTTTGCGACCCCATGAATCGCAGCACACCAGGCCTCTCTGTCCATCACCAGCTCCTGGAGTTCACTCAGACTCACGCCCATCGAGCCCGTGATGCCATCCAGCCATCTCATCCTCAGTCGTCCCCTTTGACACAACCTTTAAAAGAACGACATAGCCTAGGAAATGACATAAGCNCGGTTCAGTCACTCAGTCGTGTCCGGCTCTTTGCGACCCCATGAATCGCAGCACACCAGGCCTCTCTGTCCATCACCAGCTCCTGGAGTTCACTCAGACTCACGCCCATCGAGCCCGTGATGCCATCCAGCCATCTCATCCTCAGTCGTCCCCTTTGACACAACCTTTAAAAGAACGACATAGCCTAGGAAATGACATAAGCTGATCAGGACCAGATAGGTCCAAGATGGTGGATGCGTCATTTTCCTCTAGACCTGGAGCCTCAGTACACACTCACTGTAACATACCAGTAAGCTAAATGACATACCCACAGACTCCATGACAGTCAGGAGGAGAAAATCACGTGTCTGCCTTTAAAAATATGTCCTGAGAAAATGTCCATACTAGTTCCATTTAGACCCCATCAGTCAGAATTTAATAACATGGTCACATTAACTACAAGGAAGTCTGGGAAATGAGGTTTTTGTCCCGGGTTACTGCTTCCAAGTGACTTTTAGACCCTCCATTATTGACAACGGTGGGGGACAGATATTGTTTCTTCCTGGCTCATTCTTTTCTTCAACCAAACTGTCCCGCCCCCAATATAAAAGGCACTAGTGACAGACGGTAAGCCTGAACAAGCAATGCAGTTCCTCCCACAGGAACTAAGAACACATACCTTTAGTTAACAAACTTTTTCTACTATATTGGAGAATTGCAGATTAACAATGTTGAAAACACGTATCTTTTACTCCCAGCCTACAGTCTATCTTCAGCTAGTTTGTGTGACTAGATTTTGCTGGTTTAGTTCCTACCAATCACCGTTACTAAGCTCCACAGGGCACTCAGCACTACCTCACGCACCAAGAGAGATCCTTGAGTGTTAGACTGAAAGAAAACCTCAGAGATCGTTTAATCCTTTGTGGTTAAGAAAACTGAGATCCAGAAACAAGGGACTTACCCAAGATCCCTGCTTCAGTCTCTTTGTTGGCAAGAACTCAGATCTCTATCTGCAATCACTACAGAGTTTGTTGGGACTCTGAAATTCAAGAAGTAAAAGCTGAGCTTCCCTCAGGATTCCCCTGCTGTATGAGTCATAGAGAAAAGCCCCTGGGGACAGTCAGCAAATAACAAAGCTGCTGCTGTAAGAAACTAGCTTGCTAGGTGCTTGAACTTCTCATAATTAAATGGAAATTGATCCCACCTAGACTGCTGAAGTATCTATCATACCAGCATCCGTACATGGAAAGAAACCAGCTAAACGAACGTGCTGGATTTAACTCCCTGATCCCACACTAGCTGCGTGGCCTTGAGTACACGGCTTAGTTCAGTTCAGTCTTTCAGTTGTGTCCAACTCTTTGTGACCCCATGGATGCAACACGCCAGGCCTCCCTGTCCATCACCAACTCCTGGAGTTTACTCAAACTCATGTTCATTAAGACAGTGACGCCACCCAACCATCTCATCCTCTGTCGTCCCCCTTTCCTCTTGCCCTCAATCTTCCCCAGAATCAGGGTCTTTTCAATGAGTCAGTTCTTTGCATCAGATGGCCAAAGTATTGGAGTTTCAGATTCATCATCGGTCCTTCCAGTGAATATTCAGGACTGATTTCCTTTAGGATGGACTGGTTGGATCTCCTTGCTGTACAAGGAACCTCAAGAGTCTTCTCCAACACCAGAGCTCAAAAGCATCAATTCTTAGCTTTCTTTATAGTCCAACTCTCACACCCATACATGACTACAGGAAAAGCCATAGCTTTGACTAGACTGATTTTGTTGGCAAAATAATGTCTCTACTTTTTAATATGCTGTCTAGGTTGGTCATAACTTTTATTCCAAGAAGCAAGCATCTTTTAATTTCAGAGCTGCAGTCAGCATCTGCAGTGATTTTGGAGCCCCCTAAAATAAAGTCTGTCATTGTTTCCACTGTTTTCCCATCTATTTCCCATGAAGTAATGAGACCAGATGCCATGATTTTAGTTTTCTGAATGTTTAGTTTTAAGCCAGCTCTTTCACTCTCCTTTTCCACTTTCATCAAGAGGCTCTTTAGTTCTTCTTCACTTTCTGCCATAAGGTGGTGTCATCAGCATATCTAAGATTGTTGATATTTCTCCCGGCAATCTTGATTCCAGCTTGTGTTNCTCTTGCCCTCAATCTTCCCCAGAATCAGGGTCTTTTCAATGAGTCAGTTCTTTGCATCAGATGGCCAAAGTATTGGAGTTTCAGATTCATCATCGGTCCTTCCAGTGAATATTCAGGACTGATTTCCTTTAGGATGGACTGGTTGGATCTCCTTGCTGTACAAGGAACCTCAAGAGTCTTCTCCAACACCAGAGCTCAAAAGCATCAATTCTTAGCTTTCTTTATAGTCCAACTCTCACACCCATACATGACTACAGGAAAAGCCATAGCTTTGACTAGACTGATTTTGTTGGCAAAATAATGTCTCTACTTTTTAATATGCTGTCTAGGTTGGTCATAACTTTTATTCCAAGAAGCAAGCATCTTTTAATTTCAGAGCTGCAGTCAGCATCTGCAGTGATTTTGGAGCCCCCCAAAATAAAGTCTGTCATTGTTTCCACTGTTTTCCCATCTATTTCCCATGAAGTAATGAGACCAGATGCCATGATTTTAGTTTTCTGAATGTTTAGTTTTAAGCCAGCTCTTTCACTCTCCTTTTCCACTTTCATCAAGAGGCTCTTTAGTTCTTCTTCACTTTCTGCCATAAGGTGGTGTCATCAGCATATCTAAGATTGTTGATATTTCTCCCGGCAATCTTGATTCCAGCTTGTGTTTCTTCCAGCCTGGCATTTCACATGATGTACTCTGCATATAAGTTAAATAAGCAGGGTGACAATATACAGCCTTGACATACTCCTTTCCCTGTTTGGAACCAGTCTGTTGTTCCACGTCCAGTTCTTATTGTTGCTTCCTGACCTGCATATAGGTTTCTCAAGAGGCATATCAGGTGGTCTGGTATTCCCATCTCTTTCAGAATTTTCCACAGTTTATTGTGGTCCACACAGTCAAAGGCTTTGCAATAGTCAGTAAAGCAAAAATAGATGTTTTTCTGGAACTCTCTTGATTTTTCGATGATCCAGCGGATGTTGGGAATTTGATCTCTGGTTCCTCTGCCTTTTCTAAATTCAGCTTGAACATCTGGAAGTTCACAGTTCATGTACTGCTGAAGCCTGGCTTGGAGAATTTTGAGCATTACTTTACTAGTGTGTGAGATGAGTGTGACTGTGCGGGAATTTGAGTATTCTTTAGCAGTGCCATTTCTTTGGGAGTACATGGCTTAACTCCACTGAATTTCAAATTTCTTACCTCTCACTTGAGGGTGATCAACCATATGCTATAGCACTAAAAGAATCTAGTGAAATACCACATATAATACCTTGAGCACAGTACCTGGTCCTTGATAAGTGTATCTTTTATTCACTTAACCCCACGTACCATTGCTTCCAGGAAAAACTTTTTTTACCAGAACTATATTGGATGATTCACCACCTCAACTCTGTTGCTGCTGCTGCTAAGTCGCTTCAGTCACGTCTGACTCTGTGCAACCCTCTGTTGATGGCCCCCAATTACTTACAAAAGAAAGTCCAAGATCTCAGCATGCTTTTCAAGGTCTTTCTCAAGAAGCTTTGGCAAATTCAAGATGGAATTCAAACATAAGTCAGCTGACTCCTGTTCTAATTATCCCTGAACAAACAACTATACTAAAATGCACAAAGTTCTACAAGAGAGATTAATACAGAGCCCTGGGGTGGAAGGGGGAGGTTCATTTGTCATGACGGTGTACATCTTCTCTACCATTCCGTTTCAGGGAGGGACTGGAACACATTCTAAAAGATTAACCGTAGTCATTCCTAGGTGGCAGAGTTGTGCGTGGGTTTTAATAATTTCATTATTAGTTTGAGCATTTTACAATTTTTCAGCAGGGAAACATTTTTCATCAGTGTAAGAAAAGTAATATAATAATGATAACAGTATGCCATGTCCCTAACTGAAGGGACTAATGACTGGGGACATCCGATTTTTGGAAATTTAATGACAAGATAACCCCAGTGGTCCTTAGGGACATAAGAAAGTATATGTCACCCAAAGGGATCGCTGCCAGTTTATTCTGTCTCAAGTCCTAAGGTTGTTTTTCTATTTGAGACTCTGTGGCTACATCTTGAGGCTGGACTTGTAATTGAAGGGAACCCCTCAGCTCTAAAATAAGCAGCCAATAAGAGCTTCAGATGTAAAATATATCACAAAATCATGCAAATCAACAAGAAACAGAAAGTTGCCCCAACAGAAATAAGGTAACAGGATACAAAAGAGTCAATTTACAGAAGAGGAAGCCTCAAAAGCTAACAGGCTTGTAAAGAGAGGTTCAAAATCATCAGCAATTAAAGAAATACAAATGACATTTTGAACCTAAGGAAAATTACAGACATTTTGCACTAACAAAAATGAATTAACAAAACTGTGTTAAAAACTTTGTTGGTGAGGATGTGCAGAAACTGGAACTCTACAATGTTGGTTGGAATGCAATATGGTGCAGCCACTATGGAAAACCAGATGGAGGTCCCTCAAAAAATTAAAAATATAAACTAATGTATGGTCCAGGAGTCCCGCTTCTGGGTTTATAACAAAAAGAATTGAAATTGGGATCTGGAAGAATTATCTGCACTCCCATGTTTAAGGCAACATTATTCACAAAAACTAAGACATGGGGACAACCTAACATCCACTGACAAGTGAATAGGTAAGGAGAACATGGCATAAACATACAATAAATTATTCAGTATTAAGAAAAGAAGGAAATCCTGCCACATATGGTAACGTGGACGAACCTGGAATCCATCATGCTAAATGAAATAAGCCAATCACAGAAGAACAACTGCTACAGGATCCTGCTTATATGAGGAATTTAAAACAGTCAAACTTGGGGGATCCCCTGGTGGTCCAATGGTTAGGACTCCTTGCTTTCACTGTCAAGGGTGTGAGTTCAGTCCCTGGGGGAACTAAGGTTGCGTAAGCTGCACAGTGTGGCCAAAAACAAGGCCAGACTCAGAAGCAGAGACTAGAATGGTGGTTGGCAGAGGCTGGGGAGAGGGGAGGACAAAGAGCTGTTGCATGGGGATAAAGTTTCAGCTGTGAAGGATGGATGAGTTCCAGAGCTCTGCTCACAACACAGTCAACAGCTCTGCTGTTCTTGGTTTTGTTGTTCAGTTGATTAAGTCATGTCTGACTCTTGGTGACCCCATGGACTGCTGCACGCCAGGCTTCCCTGTCCTTTACTAACTCCTGGAGTTTGCTTACACTCACGTCCATTGACTCAGTGAAGCACCCCAACTATCTCATCCTCTGTTACCCCCTTCTTCTTCTGGCCTCAGTCTTTCCTAGTATCAGGGTTATATATTTAAAAATTTGTTAGGAAGGTAGATCCCATATAGTAAGTGTTCTCACAATACTAATAATACAAAGAGGCACAAGGAAACTTTTCCTGATGAAAGAAAAACAAAAAAATAAAACTGAATTAGCAGCAGGACTTCCCTGGTGCTTCAGTGGCTAAGATTCCGTGCTCCCAATGCAAGGCTCCCAGGTTGGATCTCTGGTCAGGAAACTAGTCCCCACGTGTCACAGCTAAGAGTCCACATGCTGCAACTAAGACCCAGCACAGTCAAGTAAATTAAAACAAAACAAAACAAGTGAATTAGCAACAATGTAGGAATGTAATGGCATCATGTCCCAACAGTGGGTCATCTTGGGAGGCAGGCTAACAATACTTACTCCCATTATATCCACACATACCCAGCAGTCTCCCTCCAGGGCATCAAGCACAAGGAATTCTCACAAAGGTTCATCAGAAGACATGCCTGGGGATGTTTATTGTTGCATTTCTTTTTTGGAGCAAGTGGGAATATGGGATGGAAAATAATCATGATGCTCACTCCTGAGAGACTGAATAGACAAAAGTCCGTAAAGATACAGCATGAAATTCCATGCAATATCAGAACAGGAGTTCATAGGAATGGCTTGTGTGATTGTTAGAGCACGCTGATGGATCTTAAAAACATTGCCCTTGATGGGGAAAAAAAGGGAAAACCAGAATAGATATGTTTATAAAAATCCAAATTGCATGCATATAAAAGAATATGCATTCTGAGAGAATTCACACAAAGAAGAGAGTGACATAAACCCAACAGCATCTCTTTGGCCTCTCCTCCTCCCACGCTCCTTGTGTGTCTACACTTTCCGTGCCAACAGTACTGAATCTCTTGTAGTTCCACAAACTCAGCATGCTGTTTCACTATCGCCTGCCTCTGTACATGCTCCCCCGTCCCCCAAGTCTGCCATCTGCGGGATGGGCACACTGAACCTGCTCTCTGCTGAATCAGCAGAATTTGCAGCTTGCTATTTGGTGCTGCGTAGCTGCTCAGTACATACTGTTGACTTGGACTCAGCTTGGACACCCTCAGGAGAGCTCCTGGCGTGTCCTCCTTTCCCAATCTTCCTGTGTTGACAGCTACCAGTTGTTGAGTGCCTTCTTAATCCCGACACTATACTACTAAGTAGAAGGTGCTCACTAGAAGGTTCAGATCCTTGGAGTTCAGTATAGAAAGAAGACTGAAGTATCAAGGTTCCATGTGTTGACTCCCACTGAATTCCCCCCACCATGTATTTTCTAGACAATCTTGCTTCCCCCTATACCTGGACCATACATTATGTTAAAAGTCCAGTCACTGTCATTTTATTGGTCTTGTAGGAGAGAACAGGGATAAATGAGTGTGTTCAGTTTATTATCTTTAAGCAAAAGCCACCCATTCTCAAATGATTTAAATAGTTGAAAATGTCTTAGTTTGAGGAAAACAATCAACCTGACAAGATCCATCTCCTATTCTTATTTTGACACAGCCAATCTTCAGTTATTCAGAGAACACCTTCACACCTCCTTTACACTTTGATTCCTCTCTTCAGGATAAAGACAACTCCCCTGCTGCTGCTGCTGCTGCTGCTAAGTCGCTTCAGTCATGTCCGACTCTGTGCAACCCCACAGATGGCAGCCCACCAGGCTCCCCCACCCCTACAGTATTCATTAAAAGTACTGGATTGATTGGTCAAAAAGTATATTTGGGTTTTCCATAAGACTATGGAAAAACCCAAATGAACGTTTTGGCCAACCCAATTTTTTATTTGTGTGCGATAGAAACAACAGCCAGCAAACACAAAAAAAAAGGTTGAGAGGAGACCAGTGCACTGGAAGGAAGAATATTGCGATAGCGTACAGTTGCCTACTCCATGGGTCAGGAGTTTTCAACACATGCTTCCAGAGTAGCAGCAGCAGCATACTTGAGAACTTGCTGAACTGCAAATTCTTAAGCCCCACCCTAGACCTACGAGACCAGAAAGTCTGGGGTTTGGGATCCAGCAATCCCATTAACAGGTAAGTTCTGAGGGACACTCAAGTCTGGAAACAACTGCCTTAGGATTAGTTATGGCCAAGGGCACAGGGAGATCAAGAACAAATCTGGCCACAGTGTTGCAGGCCATTGTGTTCCCAGAGAAAGGCTGATTATAAACTGGAGAGTCAATCTCCAAGTTGATATGCAAGTTGATATGAATTACACTCCAACCACCAGTCATAAATAGTAGTTCTATGGAAGAGACAGCTAACTTCTAGCTGCTCTGTGTTGAAAATGACTTCCATTCATTCAAATTTTAGTCTTGTGTTTTCACTTGCTCTCTCTACATCCTGTGTCTATCCTAAGAGAGCTGACCCAAGTCTACAGCATTCTCACCACTGGGCATCCATGGGACTATTAACAATATAGTCTTAAAAAGCAGCTTTGCACTGAAGGTGTGGCTGATCGCCTTCTAAAGAGTTTTGCTCTCAAAAGCTAGTGGTTTAATGCTTTTTTCAGTAAGATAATCTATAGCAAAAGTTTCCCTGGAGGCTCAGTGGTAGAGAATCTGCCTGCCAATGCAGGAAAAACAGGTTCGATCCCTGGGTTGGGAAGATCCCCTGATGAAGGAAATGGCAACCCACTCCATTCTTAGCTGGGAAATCCCATGGACTTCCATGGGAAACCTGGCAGACTCCAGAGTCCATAGGGTGGCAAAGAGTCAGACACAGTTTAGTGACTAAACAACAACAACAGTCTACAACAAAGACAGTAAATCTCTTCTTTTTGGTTTGACTTAGTGTGGAGATTCCTTAAAAAACTGGAAATAGAATGGCCATATGACCCAGCAATCCCGCTGCTGGGCATACATAGTGAGGAAACCAAAATTGAAAGAAACACATGTATCCCAATGTTCATTGCAGCACTGTTTATAATAGCCAGGACATGGAAGCAACCTAGATGTCCATCAGCAGATGAATGAATAAGAAAGCTGCGGTACATATACACAATGGAGTATTACTCAGCCATTAAAAAGAATACATTTGAATCAGTTCTAATGAGGTGGATGAAACTGGAGCCTATTATACAGAGTAAAGTAAGCCAGAAAGAAAAACACCAATACAGTATACTAACGCATATATACGGAATTTAGAAAGATGGTAACCATAACCCCATATGTGAGACAGCAAAGTAGATACAGATGCATACAACAGTCTTTTGTACTGTGTGGAAGAGGGCGAGGGTGGGATGATTTGGGAGAATGGCATTGAAACATGTATATTATCATATGTGAAATGAATCAATCACCGGCCCAGGTTCGATGCAGGATACAGGATGCTCAGGGCTGGTGCATTGGGATGACCCAGAGGGATGGTATGGGGAGGGAGGTGGGAGGGGGGTTCAGGATGGAGAACACGTGTTCACCCATGGCAGATTCATGTCGATGTATGGCAAAACCAATACAATATTGTAAAGTAATTAGCTTCAAATTCTGTCTCTTATACACATCTGACTCTGTGGCTACATCTTGAGGCTGGACTTGTAATTGAAGGGAACCCCTCAGCTCTAAAATAAGCAGCCAATAAGAGCTTCAGATGTAAAATATATCACAAAATCATGCAAATCAACAAGAAACAGAAAGTTGCCCCAACAGAAATAAGGTAACAGGATACAAAAGAGTCAATTTACAGAAGAGGAAGCCTCAAAAGCTAACAGGCTTGTAAAGAGAGGTTCAAAATCATCAGCAATTAAAGAAATACAAATGACATTTTGAACCTAAGGAAAATTACAGACATTTTGCACTAACAAAAATGAATTAACAAAACTGTGTTAAAAACTTTGTTGGTGAGGATGTGCAGAAACTGGAACTCTACAATGTTGGTTGGAATGCAATATGGTGCAGCCACTATGGAAAACCAGATGGAGGTCCCTCAAAAAATTAAAAATATAAACTAATGTATGGTCCAGGAGTCCCGCTTCTGGGTTTATAACAAAAAGAGTTGAAATTGGGATCTGGAAGAATTATCTGCACTCCCATGTTTAAGGCAACATTATTCACAAAAACTAAGACATGGGGACAACCTAACATCCACTGACAAGTGAATAGGTAAGGAGAACATGGCATAAACATACAATAAATTATTCAGTATTAAGAAAAGAAGGAAATCCTGCCACATATGGTAACGTGGACGAACCTGGAATCCATCATGCTAAATGAAATAAGCCAATCACAGAAGAACAACTGCTACAGGATCCTGCTTATATGAGGAATTTAAAACAGTCAAACTTGGGGGATCCCCTGGTGGTCCAATGGTTAGGACTCCTTGCTTTCACTGTCAAGGGTGTGAGTTCAGTCCCTGGGGGAACTAAGGTTGCGTAAGCTGCACAGTGTGGCCAAAAACAAGGCCAGACTCAGAAGCAGAGACTAGAATGGTGGTTGGCAGAGGCTGGGGAGAGGGGAGGACAAAGAGCTGTTGCATGGGGATAAAGTTTCAGCTGTGAAGGATGGATGAGTTCCAGAGCTCTGCTCACAACACAGTCAACAGCTCTGCTGTTCTTGGTTTTGTTGTTCAGTTGATTAAGTCATGTCTGACTCTTGGTGACCCCATGGACTGCTGCACGCCAGGCTGCCCTGTCCTTTACTAACTCCTGGAGTTTGCTTACACTCACGTCCATTGACTCAGTGAAGCACCCCAACTATCTCATCCTCTGTTACCCCCTTCTTCTTCTGGCCTCAGTCTTTCCTAGCATCAGGGTTATATATTTAAAAATTTGTTAGGAAGGTAGATCCCATATAGTAAGTGTTCTCACAATACTAATAATACAAAGAGGCACAAGGAAACTTTTCCTGATGAAAGAAAAACAAAAAAATAAAACTGAATTAGCAGCAGGACTTCCCTGGTGCTTCAGTGGCTAAGATTCCGTGCTCCCAATGCAAGGCTCCCAGGTTGGATCTCTGGTCAGGAAACTAGTCCCCACGTGTCACAGCTAAGAGTCCACATGCTGCAACTAAGACCCAGCACAGTCAAGTAAATTAAAACAAAACAAAACAAGTGAATTAGCAACAATGTAGGAATGTAATGGCATCATGTCCCAACAGTGGGTCATCTTGGGAGGCAGGCTAACAATACTTACTCCCATTATATCCACACATACCCAGCAGTCTCCCTCCAGGGCATCAAGCACAAGGAATTCTCACAAAGGTTCATCAGAAGACATGCCTGGGGATGTTTATTGTTGCATTTCTTTTTTGGAGCAAGTGGGAATATGGGATGGAAAATAATCATGATGCTCACTCCTGAGAGACTGAATAGACAAAAGTCCGTAAAGATACAGCATGAAATTCCATGCAATATCAGAACAGGAGTTCATAGGAATGGCTTGTGTGATTGTTAGAGCACGCTGATGGATCTTAAAAACATTGCCCTTGATGGGGAAAAAAAGGGAAAACCAGAATAGATATGTTTATAAAAATCCAAATTGCATGCATATAAAAGAATATGCATTCTGAGAGAATTCACACAAAGAAGAGAGTGACATAAACCCAACAGCATCTCTTTGGCCTCTCCTCCTCCCACGCTCCTTGTGTGTCTACACTTTCCGTGCCAACAGTACTGAATCTCTTGTAGTTCCACAAACTCAGCATGCTGTTTCACTATCGCCTGCCTCTGTACATGCTCCCCCGTCCCCCAAGTCTGCCATCTGCGGGATGGGCACACTGAACCTGCTCTCTGCTGAATCAGCAGAATTTGCAGCTTGCTATTTGGTGCTGCGTAGCTGCTCAGTACATACTGTTGACTTGGACTCAGCTTGGACACCCTCAGGAGAGCTCCTGGCGTGTCCTCCTTTCCCAGTCTTCCTGTGTTGACAGCTACCAGTTGTTGAGTGCCTTCTTAATCCCGACACTATACTACTAAGTAGAAGGTGCTCACTAGAAGGTTCAGATCCTTGGAGTTCAGTATAGAAAGAAGACTGAAGTATCAAGGTTCCATGTGTTGACTCCCACTGAATTCCCCCCACCATGTATTTTCTAGACAATCTTGCTTCCCCCTATACCTGGACCATACATTATGTTAAAAGTCCAGTCACTGTCATTTTATTGGTCTTGTAGGAGAGAACAGGGATAAATGAGTGTGTTCAGTTTATTATCTTTAAGCAAAAGCCACCCATTCTCAAATGATTTAAATAGTTGAAAATGTCTTAGTTTGAGGAAAACAATCAACCTGACAAGATCCATCTCCTATTCTTATTTTGACACAGCCAATCTTCAGTTATTCAGAGAACACCTTCACACCTCCTTTACACTTTGATTCCTCTCTTCAGGATAAAGACAACTCCCCTGCTGCTGCTGCTGCTGCTGCTAAGTCGCTTCAGTCATGTCCGACTCTGTGCAACCCCACAGATGGCAGCCCACCAGGCTCCCCCACCCCTACAGTATTCATTAAAAGTACTGGATTGATTGGTCAAAAAGTATATTTGGGTTTTCCATAAGACTATGGAAAAACCCAAATGAACGTTTTGGCCAACCCAATTTTTTATTTGTGTGCGATAGAAACAACAGCCAGCAAACACAAAAAAAAAGGTTGAGAGGAGACCAGTGCACTGGAAGGAAGAATATTGCGATAGCGTACAGTTGCCTACTCCATGGGTCAGGAGTTTTCAACACATGCTTCCAGAGTAGCAGCAGCAGCATACTTGAGAACTTGCTGAACTGCAAATTCTTAAGCCCCACCCTAGACCTACGAGACCAGAAAGTCTGGGGTTTGGGATCCAGCAATCCCATTAACAGGTAAGTTCTGAGGGACACTCAAGTCTGGAAACAACTGCCTTAGGATTAGTTATGGCCAAGGGCACAGGGAGATCAAGAACAAATCTGGCCACAGTGTTGCAGGCCATTGTGTTCCCAGAGAAAGGCTGATTATAAACTGGAGAGTCAATCTCCAAGTTGATATGCAAGTTGATATGAATTACACTCCAACCACCAGTCATAAATAGTAGTTCTATGGAAGAGACAGCTAACTTCTAGCTGCTCTGTGTTGAAAATGACTTCCATTCATTCAAATTTTAGTCTTGTGTTTTCACTTGCTCTCTCTACATCCTGTGTCTATCCTAAGAGAGCTGACCCAAGTCTACAGCATTCTCACCACTGGGCATCCATGGGACTATTAACAATATAGTCTTAAAAAGCAGCTTTGCACTGAAGGTGTGGCTGATCGCCTTCTAAAGAGTTTTGCTCTCAAAAGCTAGTGGTTTAATGCTTTTTTCAGTAAGATAATCTATAGCAAAAGTTTCCCTGGAGGCTCAGTGGTAGAGAATCTGCCTGCCAATGCAGGAAAAACAGGTTCGATCCCTGGGTTGGGAAGATCCCCTGATGAAGGAAATGGCAACCCACTCCATTCTTAGCTGGGAAATCCCATGGACTTCCATGGGAAACCTGGCAGACTCCAGAGTCCATAGGGTGGCAAAGAGTCAGACACAGTTTAGTGACTAAACAACAACAACAGTCTACAACAAAGACAGTAAATCTCTTCTCTTTGGTTTGACTTAGTGTGGAGATTCCTTAAAAAACTGGAAATAGAATGGCCATATGACCCAGCAATCCCGCTGCTGGGCATACATAGTGAGGAAACCAAAATTGAAAGAAACACATGTATCCCAATGTTCATTGCAGCACTGTTTATAATAGCCAGGACATGGAAGCAACCTAGATGTCCATCAGCAGATGAATGAATAAGAAAGCTGCGGTACATATACACAATGGAGTATTACTCAGCCATTAAAAAGAATACATTTGAATCAGTTCTAATGAGGTGGATGAAACTGGAGCCTATTATACAGAGTAAAGTAAGCCAGAAAGAAAAACACCAATACAGTATACTAACGCATATATACGGAATTTAGAAAGATGGTAACCATAACCCCATATGTGAGACAGCAAAGTAGATACAGATGCATACAACAGTCTTTTGTACTGTGTGGAAGAGGGCGAGGGTGGGATGATTTGGGAGAATGGCATTGAAACATGTATATTATCATATGTGAAATGAATCAATCACCGGCCCAGGTTCGATGCAGGATACAGGATGCTCAGGGCTGGTGCATTGGGATGACCCAGAGGGATGGTATGGGGAGGGAGGTGGGAGGGGGGTTCAGGATGGAGAACACGTGTTCACCCATGGCAGATTCATGTCGATGTATGGCAAAACCAATACAATATTGTAAAGTAATTAGCTTCAAATTAAAATAAATAAATTATATTTAAAAATAATAAATAAATAAATGATGTTGTCCGTGATGTTATCTTTAATTTCTCCTGAATTTTTGAATGCATTAACAACCATGTAGTTTGAAAGGCTGTTATATTTTCCCCACAGTCTGAAAATAATTGATTAAAACTTTTAAACTAATACCAAGAAGACTTAAATGTCATACATTATATTCTTACTGTATTACCTATTTTATTCTCTAAAATAAAGTGTGTTTAAACTGTAAAAAAAAAAAAAAGAAAGAAAAGAAAAAGAAAATATAGAGGGAGAGACAACCCAAAGCAAAAAATTTAATTTTGATTGATACTTGAGTTATTATAATTCAGAAAAGTTTCTAAGAAGTTGCAAGAGGACAGTTTAAAAGTCATATATAAAAAAATCTTTTTGTCATAAGGGCATTGCTTCTCATCCCCAACCCAACTTGCTCAGAAAACCACTAAGATTCTAATATACCAAAGATCCAATATTTTGAAATGAAAATAATGTTTTTAGTTTGAGGGTCTACAGTGTGCCCCAAAATGTGCAAAGCTCTTACTTGCATTATGTCGATTCACTTAAAGTTTAAAACATTCATCAGTTTTATCCTCCTTTCAAATAGGAGGAAGCTAGGTTTCAGAAAGGATGAACAGCTTGACCAAAGTTAGTAGATCAAGTAAATCGAGGTTACACAGTTAGTAAATCAAGATTAAACCCATGTCTCTCTGCCTGAATCATTCCTGACCTTAATCACCTGCCACACTGGCTCCATGAACACACAGAGCTATGTTTCAGAGAAACCAGTTCCCAGTTCAGACAGAACTGGGTTACTTTACAAGCTATCCAGAGCTTTACTCTGCCCAGAATACACCTTAATCTCTGCCCACCTATCAAACAGTCTTATCTGCCTAACAAATTATTGCATTTTCTTCAAGACACAGTAATGTATCACCTCCTTTATGAAGCTTTCCCACTACCCCAAATCTGAGTCAGTCACTTGGTTTATTTGTTTACCTGTACATCTCTCCCACAAAACTGGGAGCTCTTAGAAGATAAGGTTGGCTTGATCTCCTGCATCACTACCACCTAGTGCAGGGCTAAACACATCAGGCGTATTTAGTAGTTGTCTGTTGATGGATGGATAGATGAATGGGAAGCCCACTGAAATGCATGAGTTTAGTATAGATAGCTCAAGTGTTAATCAGGGAAAACCCAAAGCTATTTATCTAAAAACACTGGTGCTTAAGCCCAGCAAATCTTACTGTCACTATTTCTTTCATATCTCTGCCAGTTTTGCATGTCTCCTACCACCCCCATCTCTCCTTTCCTTTATTCTCTTCCCTTCCTTTTCCCTCTCCCTCCCTTCCTCTCTGTGTCTCTCTCTCTTTTAAATGCCTATAATATAGAGCTGAAATCGTTCATGGAATATTTTCATTTGTTATAATATATGATTCAGATATAAATAATGTTCCCCATTCTTAATTTCAAAATAAAGTGGATGGAACATATTTGTAATGTCTAAAAATAAGATCCAAAACAAAAACACCCACAACTCTCTCCCTTGAATTAAATTTTTTTTTTTCATTTTTTGGTGAGTCAGTGACTATCAATAGGGAAAAAATGATCCAACCTTGTTCGATGGTAGGAATTAATGATTTTGGCACGTACTAAGTACCAGCAATGCATGATTCATAAATATACAATGATTAATAATATACAATATATTAATCATTAATTGTATACTAATAATTAGGCTTCCCTGGTGGCTCAGACAGTAAAGAATTGGTCTGCGATGGTTTGGATCCCTGGGTCGGGAAGATCCTCCGGAGAAGGCTACCTATGTCTACTTATTCCAGTATTCTTGCCTAGAGAACTCCATAGACAGAGGGGCCTGGTGGGCTACAGTTCACGGGGTCACAAAGAGTCAGACACAACTGAGCAACTAGCACAATAATTAACTGTATATTAATAATTAATCAAATGTGAAAGTGTGAAAGTGTTAGTTGCTCAGTCATTACTTAATCAAATATCCTCCTCTTATTATCTGCAATTAGAGGAAGACCACTAAGGCTCAGAGAGGTTAAGTGATTGTCCCAGTACTACTCAGTAAGGAAAAGAAGGTGAGATTCAAATTCAAGGCACATACTTTCTCAACTCGATTAAACACGGTGTCACGTGAAATCAAAGAAGCCATAATGGTAGGAGAAAGGAAGAGGAAATTCCCCTAGCTAAAAACAGACAGGATTAAAAAACACTTTTCAAGGAGAATGAAAAAGGTTACTCGGCCATGGTTTTGTAATCACGGGTGCAGAGCTTGCCTGCTGACACTTCCTATGATTCAGCTCTGCCGTCTTACTCGGCTCTTTACAAAATTAAACCACATTTTAGAAAAGGAAACAATATCAGACTGATAATAATTTCTGTTTAAAATCTGATAATGTAAAACAAAGGTGAAAACCAGTGGAATGACATAGATTTTTATCTCACCTTCTAGTCACAGAAATGTTGACTGTGAAAAAAGTTTGAATTTGAAATTCCAGAAACAAAACTTTCTTTGCTAGCTCTGGAGGTTTCTCGTATTGTTTCACAACCTACACTCCCCACGCCCCCACTCTCATGAGTCTGCTTCCTCTTCCTCCATGCCATGAACCCGAAGGCATGCTACAGGGAGGGGCCCACAGGGAGGGGCCCGGGAGTCCTTCCCTGCATGTGGCGCTTCTGAGACGCTCTAAATACCACCTCTCTACGGTTCTCTCAAGCAGCTCTGGTCTAAGTAAGAAGACAAGGAAACCAGGCAGGATGTTAGCCCCAGGTGGGTTCTGAGAATTGCTACTTGGCCATAGTTTTCTCCGGCTTGAACCATAAGAGCAGGCAAGGTGGAAAGTTTTACGTCAAGGCAACAGATGTCCTCGGGGAAGTCAAAAGAAATGGGGTCTGCAGGCGACCTCAGTTCTAGCAAAGGCCAAGCCCAAGGTGACCAGCTAAGCGAGGCTGTCAGGCTGCCCCCATCCAGTCTTGGGATGGGGGAGGAGGGGGTTTGTAGCGTCAGTGTTCTTCTCTCACACCTCATTAGCTTCCTATTGAATTTTATCTTCATTCTTAAAAAGTCACATGTCCCATTAAATGTTAGTCTTTTCCAAGAGCAATCCTAAACCTCTACTCTTCCGGGCTGCATCTTGGTAAGTTAGTATACTATTGCGGTTGAACATGGGCTGTGGATTTAAGAAGATCTGACTTCAAATTCTAGGTCTGTCTATTGACATCTATGTGCTTTTAAGCAAATCTTTCTTCATGTCAGTCTCTCCTTTGACTTCTCTGTGAGAACACCCTGATCTATGTTTTTATTCCCTACCTTTAATATAACCAACTGCCTTCTAGACACTTCTACTTAGATATTCCTTTATTGCCTTACATATGATGAACTAAAAGCATCTCTGATACCTCCCCATCTCCCCAAAGCCTTTGTACTGTTCTTTCTTTCTGCTAATGAAACAACCAGTCCTTGAGATCCTTTTTTAACTTTCCATATTGAATTAGAACATAAATCTTTTTGATTCTTGCTCCATATAGTTTTCTTCAGTCCAACTCTTCCTTCCTCACAAGTTTGGGTCAGTTTATAACATGTTATTCCCTATATGTGTACTCCCTTTGAAATAGGAGGGAAAGGGGCAGGGCACAACCTTCAAAAGAATGACATAGCTATAGGACAGAACAAAAAACTGTTTAGAACCAACTAGGTTCAAGATGGCAAAACATCTGACTTCCAGTGGATCTTGAGCTTCATTACATGCTCACTGAAACACATGCTAAGTCACTTCAGTTGTGTCCAACTCTGTGCGACCCCATAGACAGCAGCCCACCAGGCTCCACCATCCCTGGGATTCTCCAGGCAAGAACACAGGAGTGGGTTGCCATTTCCTTCTCCAATGCAGGAAAGTGAAAAGTGGAAGTGAAGTCGCTCAGTTGTGCCCAACCCTCAGCGACCCCACGGACTGCAGCCTTCCAGGCTCCTCCATCCATGGGATTTTCCAGGCAAGAGCACTGGAGTGGGTGGCATTGCCTTCTCCACTGTAATACATTACTATCTAAATAACACACCTGTCAGTACCATGACAGTCCTAAGGCTAACAATAAAAGGCCAAAAAGTGGACCATGGTCCAATTCTTAGAAATTCCTGCCCCTTCTCTGAAATAGTTGGAATAATCCTCCCACTCATTAGCCTATGAAATTACACAGTCTATGAAAATTAACCATGCTATACTTTGGAGTCTGTCACCTTCAGAGACAGCCTACACTCTGTCTTTGGAGTGTGTTTCTTGCTAAAAAAATTCATTTCTTACCTATGACTTTGTCTCTCACTGAATTCTTTCTGCAACAAGACATGAAGAGTCTGAGTTTCTTTAAGTCTTGAGACCAGGTGTATGATCTCAATTAAATGGCCATAAGTTCAAGTCCCAACCTAGGTTTTGGCCAGGTTTGAGTCCTGGCACATGGATTCAAATCTCAATCTAAGTTACACGGTTTCACTTTCAGACCAGCCCTTATTCACAACCAGAAAAATTCTTTCTGAAATCACCTTGACAAAACTACCCTTTCATCACCATCTTCACCACCATTGAAGAGCCATCAACAAAATTCCAACTGGAAAAGTACATACTCTTAAGCCTGCTACTCAAGGGTCTCCATATCTGGGCTCATTTTTTTCCAGCATCTCCCAACTAAGACCTCTTCTCCCATCAAATATTTCACTCATCACATACACATTCCATTCACTAAATATTAGTGGAATGCCCACACTGAGCCAAGTATTAGGGGTCAGTTCAGTTCATTTGTTGTCATGTCTGACTCTCTGCGACCCCATGCACTGCAGCATGCCAGGCTTCCCTGTTCATCACTAACTCCTGGAGGTTGCTCAAACTCATGTATATCAAGCCAGTGATACCAGTCAACCATCTCATCCTCTGTCAAGCCCTTCTCTTACTGCCTTCTATCTTTCCCAGCATGAGGGTCTTTTCAAATGAGTCAGTTCTTCACATCAGGTGGCCAAAGTAATGGAGTTTCAGCTTCAGCATCAGTCCTTCCAGTGAATATTCAGGACTGATTTCCTTTAGGATTGATTGGTTTGATCTCCTTGCAGTCCAAGGGACTCTCAAGAGTCTTCTCCAACACCACAGTTCAAAAGCATCAATTCTTCAGTGCTCAGCTTTCTTCACAGTTCAACTCTCACATCCATACATGACTACCGGAAAAGCCATAGCTTTGACTATATGGACCTTTGTTGGCAAAGTAATGTCTCTGCTTCTTAACCTGTTGTCTATGTTGGTCATAACTTTTCTTTCACGGAGCAAGCATCTTTTAATTTCAAGGCTGCAGTCACCATCTGCAGTGATTTTGGAGCCCCCCAAAATAAAATCTGTCACTGTTTCCATTGTTTCCCCATCTCTTTGCCATGAAGTGATGGGACAAGGTGCCATGATCTTAGCTTTTTGAATACTGAGTTTTAAGTCAGCTTTTTCACTCTCCTTTTTCACTTTCATCAAGAGGCTCTTTAGTTCTTCTTCACTTTCTGCCATAAGGGTGGTGTCATCTTAGTATCTGAGATTATTACTATTTCTCCCAGAAATCTTGATTCCAGCTTGTGCTTCAATCAGCCAAGCATGTCTCATGATGTACTCTGCATATAAGTTAAATAAGCAGGGTGACAATATACAGCCTTGCCATACTCCCCTCCCGATTTGGAACCAGTCTGTTGTTCCATGTCCAGTGCTAACTGTTGCTTCTTCACCTGCATACAGGTTTTGCAGGAGGCAGGTCAGGTGGTCTGGTATTCCCATTTCTTTAAGAATTTTTCACAACTTGTGATCTACACAGTCAAACATTCCAGCAGATGTTTGGAATTTGATCTTTGGTTCCTCTGCCTTTCCTAAATCCAGCTTGAACATCTGGAAGTCCATGGCTCATGTACTGTTGAAGCCTGGCTTGCAGAATTTTGAGCATTACCTTGCTAGCAGTGAGATGAGTGCAATTGTGTGGTAGTTTGAGCATTCTTTGGCATTGCCTTTCTTTGGGATTGGAATGAAAACTGACCTTTTGCAGTCTTGTGGCCACTGCTGAGTTTTCTAAATTTGCTGGCATACTGAGTGCAGCACTTTCACAGCATCATCTTTTTAGGATTTGAAATAGCTCAACTGGAATTTCAGAACCTCCACTAGCTTTGTTTGTAGTGATGCCTCCTAAGGCACATTTGACTTCACAGTCCAGGAAGTCTGGCTCTGGTGAGTGATCACACCATCGTGATTATCTGGGTCATGAAGATGCAGGGAGTAAACGGACACAGTCTCTCTGTAGTAGAACAATCTTTATACATGCAAATACATGCTTGGTGGCAAATTGCGAACTCTTGGTTAAACAGGACAAATTGACCACAGCATTTATATATTTTTCTTCCTCCAATGAAATAAATAACAACAAGAATAACAAAAACCTGCTTAGAGTATAAGGTATAACAACACATCATAATAAAACTTTGGAAGACAGGTTATAGATAGATGAGCAATGATTGTTAACAGAGCGGGGGGGTGGGGGCCAGGGACTGTAGCCTTCACAACCTGGAGAGGCATTTTCTGAATGTGATCAGTCATGGACTCTCTAGAATCATTGGCAAGTTGAGGTTCTCACAGACCTATCTTCTGCAGAGGCATAAGGCTCCACATCTGGAGACAGAGAGGATTAAATACTTAAGTTCCCCCTTTGCCCTGCAGAGCCTGGCAGCCACCCTCTAGGCAGAAGACAGAAGAGTGAGTGTCTGGAGAAATTTCCTGAAGACGATCCGGACTCATGAGCATTAGGCACAGAGCAGAACAGAGATGCGTGGGTCTGAAGATGATCGTGCCAGGCCCCAGTACTGCGACATTCCAGAAGTCCATGGATAAGATGATCCTAAAAGTGCCCGGTGGGGTTGATAGGGAGAGAAGATGATCGTATACAAACAAGCAGGAATCACACGTGCAATGAGGCTTCTACCAGAAATGCTAGAAGGTGGAAAAGAACTGGAGAAAGCCTTCAGGTTTCTAAGGCAATTGTTCATCTAGAATCCATCACTTATCAACAAACATCACGGGATGCATATATACATTTTCAGGCATATGAAGGCTGAGAAATATTTTCTCCCATACACACCCTCTGTTTTAGGAAGTTACTTGAGAACATCCTCCTGCTCAGCAGAGGAATAACCCAAAAAAGAGGAAGATGTAGAGACCCAAGAAATAAGGGGTCCAAAACAGGAAAGCAAGGAAGGGAAGTTCCAGGACACCAGCAGAGCAAGACACAAAGAATAACAAGCACAGGGTCGAGGGCTTCAGGACAAGGGCTGCAAGAAAACTGAAAATGGCACCCACGAATATCCAGTATATATGTACCAATTAGAACAGGGCTTGCAGACTCCAGATCATGGACCAAATTTTGCCCGCCACTTACTTTTGTGAATAAAGTTGCATTGACATACAGCCTCACCCGTTCATTTACATATTGCCCATGACCTCTTCCTCTGTAACAGCTGAGTTGAGCCATTGCGACAGAGATTGTCTAGACTGAAAAGTGTAGAATTTTGACTATATCAGTTCACTTCAGTTCAGTTCAGTCGCTCAGTCATGTCCGACTCCTTGCGACCCCATAAATTGCAGCACGCCAGGCCTCCCTGTCCATCACCAACTCCCGGAGTTCATTCAGACTCATGTCCATCAAGTTGGTGATGCCATCCAGCCATCTCATCCTCGGTCATCCCCTTCTCCTCCTGTCCCCAATCCCTCCCAGCATCAGAGTCTTTTCCAAAGAGTCAACTCTTCACATCAGGTGGACAAAGTACTGGAGTTTCAGCTTTAGCATCAGTCCTTCCAAAGAAATCCCAGGGCTGATCTCCTTCAGAATGGACTGGTTGGATCTCCTTGCAGTCCTAGGGACTCTCAAGACTCTTCTCTAACACCACAGTTCAAAAGCATCAATTCTTCGGCGCTCAGCCTTCTTCAGAGTCCAATTCTCACATCCATACATGACCACAGGAAAAACCACAGCCTTGACTCCTTTACTAAGAAGATGTTTGCCAATCCCGGATTTAAAAAGGGGAAAAAAATCAATAGATAACAATGTAAGTACATTTGCTAGAAATTTTAGAAGTATCTGTCATAAGAAACAACAAAAAGATGTAAGAAGTGATTTGTTGGTGAGCAGAACAACGTAAGGAAGGAATTAGAAACAGGCATTGCTATTTTCATTATAAACCTTTCAACGTGGATTTCTGCTTTTAACTGTGTATTGTTGTTGTTCAGTCACTCAGTGGTGTCCGTCTCTTTGTGACCCCATGGACTGCAGCACACCAGGCTTCGCTGTCCTTCACTATCTCCTGAAGTTTGCTCAGACTCCTGCCCATTGAGTCGATGATGCTATCCAACCATCTCAACCTCTGTCACCTCCTTCTCTTCCTGCCCTCAATCTTTCCCAACATCAGGGTCTTTTCCAATGAGTCAGCTCTTTGCATCAGGTGGCCAAAGTATTGGAGCTTCAGCTTCAGCAACAGTCCTTCCAAAGAATGTTCAGGATTGCTTTCCTTTAGTAAATTTCCTTTATAGTTGATGTCCTGATTGACTGTTTTGATCTCCTTGTTGTCCAAGGGACTCTCAAGAGTCTTCCAGCACCACAGTTCGAAAGCATCAATTCTTTGGCATTCAGCCTTCTTTGTGGTCCAGCTCTCACATCTACTGGAAAGACCATATCTTTGACTAGACTGACCTTTGTCAGCAAAGTGATGTCTCTGCTTTTTAATGCTCTGTCTAGGTTTGTCATAGTTTTTCTTCCAAGGAACAAGTGTCTTTTAGTTTTATGGCTGCAATCATCAGCCATAGAGATTTTGGAGTCCAAGAAAATAAAGTCTGTCACTGTTTCCATTTTTCCCCATCTATTTGCCACGAAGTGATGGGGCTAGACACTGGGGCCACCTAGAGCCAGACATCCTGGAATGTGAAGTCAAGTGGGCCTTAGAAAGCATCACTACAAACAAAGCTAGTGGAGGTGATGGAATTCCAGTTGAGCTTTTTCAAATCTTGAAAGATGATGCTGTGAAAGTGCTGCACTCAATATGCCAACAAATTTGGAAAACTCAGCAGTGGCCATAGGACTGGAAAAGGTCCGTTTTCATTCCAATCCCAAAGAAAAGCAATGCTAAAGAATGCTCAGACTACCACACAATTGTACTCATCTCACATGCTAGTAAAGTAAGGCTCAAAATTCTCCAAGCCAGGCTTCAGCAATATGTGAACCGTGACCTTCCAGATGTTCAAGCTGGTTTTAGAAAAGGCAGAGGAACCGGAGATCAAATTGCCAACATCTGCTGGATCATGGAAAAAGCAAGAGAGTTCCAGAAAAACATCTCTTTCTGTTTTATTGACTAGGCCAAACACTTTGACTGTGTGGATCACAATAAACTGGAAAATTCTGAAAGAGACAGGAATACCAGACCACCTGACCTGCCTCTTGAGAAACCCATATGCAGGTCAGGAAACAACAGTTAGAACTGGGCATGGAACAACAGACTGATTCCAAATAGGAAAAGGAGTAGGTCAAGGCTGTATATTGTCACCCTGCTTATTTAACTTATATGCAGAGTACATCATGAGAAACGCTGGGCTGGAATAAACACAAAGTGGAATCAAGATTGTCGGGAGAAATATCAATACCCTCAGATATGCAGATGACACTTTCTGCAGATGGCAGAAAGTGAAGAGGAGTTAAAGAGACTCTTGATTTAAAAGTGAAAGAGGAGAGTGAAAAAGTTGGCTTAAAGCTCAACATTCAGAAAACGAAGATCATGGCATCTGGTCCCATCACTTCATGGAAAATAGGTGGGGAAACAGTGAAAACAGTGTCAGACTTTATTTTTCTGGGCCCCAAAATCACTGCAGATGGTGACTGCAGCCATGAAATTAAAAGACGCTTACTCCTTGGAAGAAAAGTTATGACCAACAGAGATAGCATATTCAAAAGCAGAGACATTACTTTGCCAACTAAGGTCCGTCTAGTCAAGGCTATGGTTTTTCCAGTAGTCATGTATGGATGTGGGAGTTGGACTGTGAAGAGGGCTGAGCGCCGAAGAATTGATGCTTTTGAACTGTGGTGTTGGAGAAGAGTCTTGAGAGTCCCTAGGACTGCAAGATCCAACCAGTCCATTTTAAAGGAGATCAGCCCTGGGTGTTCTTTGGAAGGAATGATGCTAAAGCTGAAACTCCAGTACTTTGTCCACCTGATGCGAAGAGTTGACTCTTTGGAAAAGACTCTGATGCTGGGAAGGATTTCAGGCAAAAGATGGGGATGACAGAGGATGAGATGGCTGGATGGCATCACTGACTCGATGGACGTGAGTCTGAGTGAACTCCAGGAGTTGGTGATGGACAGGGAGGCCTGGAGTGCTGCAATTCATGGGTTCACAAGGAGTTAGACACAACTGAGCGAGTGAACTGAACTGAACTGAACTGAACTGAAGGGGCCATATGCCATGATCTTAATTTTTTGAATGTTGAGTTTTAGGCCAGCTTTTTCACTCTCCTCTTTCACCTTCATCAAAAGGGTCTTTAGTTTCTCTTCTCTTTCTGCCATTAGGGTGGTGTCACCTGTATATCTGAGGTTATATTATTTAATAAAATGACAGTTAACTTTCAAAAACACACAATCTCAAAAATTATACAAGATAATAGGTGTTATAAAGCCCGTAACAAGATGTTATGATAAAGAATAATGAGAGAGGATAAACTATATACATTTACATGCATCTTCAGAGAAGTGGGTTCTAAGAAGCTGTACTTTACACTGAGAACTTGCAAGCTAGCCAGCCAACCAATTTAGGCAAAGGGGACGCCCAGGTAATGGATCAGCATAAGCAAAGGCCCAGGGTAAGATCAAGCAGGATGATTTAAAAGACTTGAAGTGGACATGATTGGCTGAGGGCCACAAATGTTCAGGAACAACTAACAAAGACAGCAAGAAGGAGATCATAAAGCCCCCATGGAGTCTGGCAAAGAGATTGTTGACTCACTGATTGATGATACCATCATTTCATTCATCAGAATGTGTTGCAAGACCATGACAAACACTTGGAGCACATTTTTCCTTTTCATTATTTTTGTATAAAAAAACAGACTCAAATCCACAACCTGAATGAAGACACTACTGGGCAGTCAGAAAGTTGAGCCAGACTGTATCTGTTTCCTTCAGGATGATGTGTTAGACTCACCCACAAAGAGTAAGGTAACTTTCCTATGTTCCTGTGGGCTTTGCAAGCGACTTGCCTTTCTCCACTAAACTCCTGCTCCTATATCTTCCTATTCCATTCCCTCAATCCCTCCAGGAATTTTGGATACAAGATTTCCTCTAATCTCTTCTCTCGTTCCTACTTACCTCTCTTTAATCAAACTCCAAAGTCTTGGGGTTTGCCATCACTTGATTGACTTCTTAAGTGCCCTATTCTCCACCCTCTCAACATTCTGTCCCAAATGTCATGAAACAGATTTGGATTTCCAAGGAAGGACCCGAGATATGCTTTCTCCATAGTGTCATGAGGAAAATGGACCCTGGATGCATCTTCCCAACCTCAGGCAAGAAGCTGATGACAGAAAACCAGGATACAATGCAGACTGCACCACTTTAGGTTAGTGAGGTCCTTCCTTCCAGACCTTATAGGAATAATTCTAAAAAAACAACAAACACAGCTACTACACATCCATGGGCAGGAACATGAACTGTGAAAATCTAAGAGGAGAAATTTCATTTTGTACCCTCTGTTAATAGAGGATTTTATTAAAGAAATTATGATTAATAATAAGGAAACATGTTCTAATTACATCCTGCAATTCATGCAATTCTGTTAAAATGTACCCAGATTTAAATGTTCTTGTTTAATAGCAATTATTCTCCATGTGTTAACTCGCCTTCTAAGAAGCATCAGGAAGGCTCTACATTATTACTGCTCACATTTTCTTGAAGTTATTACTAAAGATTAACTACAAATTATTTTTATTGTACAGCACTGAATTAATAATATGTCCTAAACATTAAGTTGGTCTAGTGGTTTTCCCTACTTTCTTCAATTTAAGTCTGAATTTGGCAATAAGGAGCTCATGATCTGAGCCACAGTCAGCTTCTGGTATTGTTTTTGCTTACTGTATAGACCTTCTTCATATTTGGCTGCAAAGAATATAATCAATCTGATTTCGGTGTTGACCATCTGGTGATGTCCACGTGTAGAGTCTTCTCTTATGTTGTTGGAAGAGGGTGTTTGCTATGACCAGTGCGTTCTCTTGGCAAAACTCTATTAGCCTTTGACCTGCTTCATTCCCTATTCCAAGGCCAAATTTGCCTGTTACTCCAGGTGTTTCCCGACTTCCTACTTTTGCATTCCAGTCCCTATAATGAAAAGGACATTTTTGGGGGGTGTTAGTTCTATAGATCTTGATAGAACTATTCAACTTCAGCTATTCAGCGTTACTGGTTGGGGCATAGAATTGGATTACTGTGATATTGAATGGTTTGCCTTGGAAATCAACAGAGATCATTCTGTGGGTTTTGAGACTGCATCCAAGTACTGCATTTCGGACTCTTTTGTTGACCATAGTGGCTACTCCATTTCTTCTAAGGGATTCCTGCCCACAGTAGTAGATATAATGGTCTTCTGAGTTAAATTCCAGTCCATTTTAGTTAGCTGATTCCTAAAATGTCGACATTCACTCTTGCCATCTCCTGTTTGACCACTTCCAACTGGGCGGCTGCCGCAAGCAGTGCACTAAAGTGCAGGCGGCTGCCGTAAGCGGCGCACCAAAGCACAGGTGGCCCAGAGGAGCCACCCCGTGTCCAAGACCAGAGGCAACGGCCAGGAGGAACCATCCTGTGTCCGAGACCAGGGTCAATGGCCAGGAGAAGCCACCCCGCACCTGAGCCCAGGGGTGGCGGCCGGGAGCAGCAACCCAATGTCCAAGGAGCTGTGGCTACATGGGTGAAGGAGGGCCTAGGAGAGCTATCCCACGTTGAAGGTCAGGAAGGGCGGTGGTGTGGAGATACCCCTCATCCAAGGTAAGGAGCAGCAGCTGTACTTTGCTGGAGCAGCTGTGAAGACACACCCCACGCCCAAGGTGAGAGAAACCCAAGTAAGATGGTAGGTGTTGCAAGAGGGCATCAGAGGGCAGACACACTGAAACCATACTCACAAAAAAAAACTAGTCAGTCTAATCACACTAGGACCATACCCTTGTCTAACTCAGTGAAACTAAGCCATGCACATGGGGCAACCCAAGACGGGTGGGTCATGGTGGAGAGGTCTGACAGAATGTGGTCCACTGGAGAAGGGAATGGCAAACCACTTCAGTATTCTTGCCTTGGGAACCCTATGAACAGTATGAAAAGGCAAAATGATAGGATACTGAAAGAGGAACTCCCCAGGTCGGTGGGTGCCCAATATGCTACTGGAGATCAGTGGAGAATTAACTCCAGAAAGAATGAAGGGATGGAGCCAAAGCAGAAACAAAACCCAGCTGTTATGTGACTGGTGATAGAAGAAAGGTCCGATGCTGTAAAGAGCAATATTGCATAGGAACCTGGAATGTCAGGTCCATGAATCAAGGCAAATTGGAAGTGGTCAAACAAGAGATGGCAAGAGCGAACGTCGACATTCTAGGAATCAGCGAACTAAAATGGACTGGAATGGATGAATTTAACTCAGATGACCATTATATCTACTGCTGTGGGCAGGAATCCCTCAGAAGAAATGGAGTAGCCATCGTGGTCAACAGAAGAGTCTGAAATGCAGTACTTAGATGCAATCTCAAAAACAACAGAATGATCTCTGTTCNGACATTAAAGACAAGGAGGAACCATGAAATGTTTTGCTGCAAACATTTAGTAATCATCACATGCAATTCTCTTCCTAATGTCTAGTATTAAACATTGTGATTTAGAGTTTGCTGCTAAGAACAAGTCTATGCCTAATACATAATATGGATCCTTCCCATATAGAGCTAGACATTTAAGGAGTTATGGATATAACTCCACATGAACCTTTGGTCATTAAAATGTTTTATTTTCAAATATATGTACCACCACCACCACAAAAATTGAAACAAATGCAGCCTAACAAGGCAGTTGTTCATGGAGGCTTCAGAGAACTATCGTCTATTTTTCCATACCCATTAATTAGCCAGGTGAGTTATAAAAATAATGACTAAAAACACAATCACATAAAATTGCATCTAGTATAAACGATAGAATAAATAGGAATTTCATTTATTCTACTTATGGCATTACTGTATTGTCATTTTATATTCACATGAAGACTCCATTGACAAATTTATAGAAATTATAGTATTGAGGGGTATTAAAAAGTCCTCAGATCCCCAAATACTTTATCATATGCTTACTGATAGATGCTATTTTTAATTAATTCATTTATTTTAATTGGAGGCTAATTATTTTACAATATTTTAGTGGTTTTTGCAAAATTATGCACAAATTACCATTTCATTATTCTTGCCTTGAGAACTACATGAACAGTATGAAAAGGCGAAAGATATGACACTGACAAATGAACTCCCCAGGTCACGAGGTGTCCAACATTACTGGATATCAGTGGAGAAATAACTCCAGAAAGAATGAAGAAGAAAAGGAGTAGCCCTCATAGTCAACAAAAGAGTCCAAAATGCAATACTTGGGTGCAATCTTAAAAATTACAGAATCATCTCTGTTCATTTCTAAGGCAAGCCATTCAATGTCACAGTAATCCAAGTCTATGCAACAACCAATGATACTGAAAAGGCTGATGGTGAACAGTTCTATGAAGACCTGAAAGACCTTCTAGAACTAACACCCCCTAAAGATGTACTTTTCATCATAGGGGACTGAAATGCAAAAGTGGGAAGTCAAGAGATACTGGAGTAACTGGTAAGTTTGGCCTTGGAGTATAAACTAAGCAAGGCAAAGGCTAGCAGAGTTTTGCCAACAGAGTGCACTCGTCAAAGCAAACTCCCTCTTCCAACAACACAAGAGAAGACTCTACAGATGAACATCACCAGATGGTCAATACTGAACACAGACTGATTATATTCTTTGCAGCCAAAGGTGGAGAAGCTCTACACAGTAAGCAAAAATAAGACTAAGAGCTGACTGTGGCTCAAATCATGAACTCCTTATTGCCAAATTCAGACTTATATTGAAGAAAGTAGGGAAAACCACTAGACCATTCGGGCATGACCTAATCAACTCCCTCATGATTATACAGTAGAAGTGACAAAGAGATTCAAGAGGTTAGAACTGAGAGACAGAGAGCTTGAAGAACTATGGACAGAGGTTAAAGACATTGTACAGGAGGCAGTAATCAAGACCATACCCAAGAAAACCAAATGCAAAAAGGTAAACTGGATGTTTGAGGAAGCCTTACAAATAGCTGAGAAAAAAAGAGAAGCTAAAGGCAAAGGAGGAAAGGAAAGATAAGAGTTCCAAAGGCTAGTTAGGAGGGATAAGAAAGACTTCCTTTGTGATCAATGCAAAGAAAGAGAGGAAAACAATAGAACAGGAAAGACTAGAGATCTCTTCAAGAAAATTAGGATACCAAGGGAACATTTAATGCAATAATGGGCACAATATAGGATAGAAATGGTATGGACCTAACAGAAGCAGAAGATATTACGAGAGGAGGTGGCAACAATACACAGCAAAACCCTACAAAAAAGATCTTCATGACCTGGATAATCACGATGGTGTGATCACACATCTAGATTCACCATCCTGGAATGTGAAGTCAAGTGTGCCTTAGAAAGCATCACTATGAACAAAGCTAGTGGAGGTGATGGAATTCCAGTTGAGCTATTCCAAATCCTGAAAGATGATGCTGTGAAAGTGCTGCACTCAATATGCCAGCAAATTTGGAAAACTGAGCAGTGACCACAGGACTGGAAAAGGTCAGTTTTCATTCCAATCCCAAAGAAAGGCAATGCCAAAGAATGCTCAAACTATCGTACAATTGCACTCATCTCACACGCTAGTAAAGTAATGTTCAAAATTCTCCACGTCAGGCTTCAGCAATATGTGAACTGTGAACTTCCTGATGTTCAAGCTGGTTTTAGAAAAGGCAGAGGAACCAGAGATCAAATTCCCAACATCTGCTGGGTCATGGAAAAAGCAAGAGAAATTGATGGGGAAACAGTGGAAACAGTGTCAGACTTTATTTTGGGGGGCACCAAAATCACTGCAGATGGTTACTGCAGCCATGAAATTAAAAGACGCTTACTCCTTGGAAGAAAAGTTATGACCAACAGAGATAGCATATTCAAAAGCAGAGACATTACTTTGCTGACTAAGGTCCGTCTAGTCAAGGCTATGGTTTTTCCAGTGGTCATGTATGGATGTGAGAGTTGGACTGTGAAGAAGGCTGAGTGCCGAAGAATTGATGCTTTTGAACTGTGGTGTTGGAGAAGAGTCTTGAGAGTCCCTAGGACTGCGAGGAGATCCAACCAGTCCATTCTGAAGGAGATCAGCCCTGGGATTTCTTTGGAAGGAATGATGCTAAAGCTGAAGCTCCAGTACTTTGCCCACCTCATGCAAAGAGTGGACTCATTGGAAAAGACTCTGATGCTGGGAGGTTTTGGGGGCAGGGAGAGAAAGGGATGACAGAGGATGAGATGATTCGATGGCATCACTGACTCGATGGGCGTGAGTCTGAGTGAACTCTGGGTGTTGGTGATAGACAAGGAGGCCTGGCATGCTGCGATTCATGGGGTTGCAAAGAGTCAGACACGACTGAGCGACTGAACTGAACTGAACAGAATTTGCCTTGATTCATGGACCTGACATTCCAGGTTCTTATGAGATATTGCACTTTAAAGCATCGGACCTTGCTTCTATCACCAGTCACATCCAGAACTGGGTATTTTTGCTTTGGCTCCATCCCTTCATTCTTTCTGGAGTTATTTCTCCACTGATCTCCAGTAGGATACTGGGCACCTACCAACATGGGGAGTTCCTCTTTAAGTATACTATCATTTTGCTTTTTCATACTGTTTATGGGATTCTCAAGGCAAGAATACTGAAGTGGTTTGCCATTCCCTTTTCCAGTGGACCACATTCTGTCAGACCTCTCCACCATGACCCACCCATCTTGGGTGGCCCCACACGGCATGGCTTAGTTTCATTGAGTTAGACAAGGCTGTGGTCCATGTGATTAGACTGACTATTTTTCTGTGATTATGGTTTCAGTGTGTCTGCCCTCTGATGCCCTCTCACAACACCTACCGTCTTACTTGGGTTTCTCTTACCTTGGACATGGGGTATCTCTTCACGCCTGCTCCACCAAAACACAGCCACTGCTCCTTACCTTGGACGAGGGGTATCTCCTCAAGGCCACCCCTCCTGACCTTGAATGTGGAGTAGCTCCTCTCAGCCCTCCTGTGCCTGCACATCCACCGCTCCTTGGATGTGGGGTTGCTTCTCCCAGCCACTGCCACTGATCTCGGGCGTGGGGTAGCTCCTCTCGGCCAGGCTTCTGCACGATCCATCGCAGCCGGGAAAGTATGGAAAACCACTAGACCATTCAGGTATGAACTAAATCAAATCCTTTATGATTATACAGTGGAAGTGAGAAATAGATTTAAGGGCCTAGATCTGATAGATAGAGTGCCTGATGAACTATGGACTGAGGTTCATGACATTGTACAGGAGATAGGGATCAAGACCATCCCTATGGAAAAGAAATGCAAAAAAGCAAAATGGCTGTCTGGGGAGCCTTAAAAATAGCTGTGGAAAGAAGAGAGGTGAAAAGCAATGGAGAAAAGGAAAGATATAAGCACCTGAATGCAGAGTTCCAAAGAATAGCAAGGAGAGATAAAAAAGCCTTCCTCTGCAGTCAGTGCAAAGAAATAGAGGAAAACAGAACGGGTAAGACTAGAGATCTCTTCAAGAAAATTAGAGATACCAAGGGAACATTTCATGCAAAGATGGGCTTGATAAAGGACAGAAATGATATGGACTTAACAGAAGCAGAAGAAACTAAGAAGAGGTGGCAAGAANACTGCAGATGGTGACTGCAGCCATGAAATTAAAAGCCGCTTACTCCTTGGAAGGAAAGTTATGACCAACGTAGAAAGCATATTGAAAAGCAGAGGCATTACTTTGCCAACGAAGGTCCATCTAGTCAAGGCTATGGTTTTTCCAGTGGTCATGTGTGGATGTGAGAGCTGAACTGTGAAGAAAGCTGAGCACTGAAGAATTGATGCTTTTGAACTGTGGGGTTGGAGAAGACTCTTAAGAGTCCCTTGGACTGCAAGGAGATCCAACCAGTCCATTCTGAAAGAGATCAGCCCTGGGATTACTTTGGAAGGGATGATGCTAAAGCNTTTTTCCAGTGGTCATGTGTGGATGTGAGAGCTGAACTGTGAAGAAAGCTGAGCACTGAAGAATTGATGCTTTTGAACTGTGGGGTTGGAGAAGACTCTTAAGAGTCCCTTGGACTGCAAGGAGATCCAACCAGTGCATTCTAAAGGAGATCAGTCCTTGGTGTCCTTTGGAAGGACTGATGTTAAAGCTGAAACTCCAGTACTTTGGCCACTTCATGCGAAGAGTTGACTCACTGGAAAAGACTCTGATGCTGGGAGGGATTGGGGGTAGGAGGAGAAGGGGACGACAGAGGATGAGATGGTTGGATGGCATCACCATCTAAATGGGCATGAGTCTGAATGAACTCCAGGAGTTGGTGAGGGAGGCCTGGCATGCTGCAATTCATGGAATTGCAAAGAGTTGGACACAAATGAGTGGCTGAACTGAACTGAAACATTAATTTAGTTCTGTGGTTCTCAGTCACTTTGTCTCGAAACTCCCCAGGTTTTCAAAAACCAAAGACCCCAAAATGTGTGTTTGTATGCATTTATTTATAAATATTCTTAGAAGTAAAACCTGAGGAACTTTAAGAATCTTATTAATTTCTTTTAAAAAGCCAACAGTAAATCCCACCCCATACAAATATAAATGATATTTTTTATTTAAAAAATAGTATGTAAAATAAAAGTACTGAGAAGAGTCACATTGTTTTTACATTTTTGCAAATCTCTCTCAGTCTGGATTGATTGATGTCAGTTGGATTCTCACATCTGTTTCTTCACTGGGATGTGGATAAAACGCATCATGTGGTCTCTGGAATGCTCCACTTACACTGATGAGAAAAAGAGCTGGGAAAAGGCCAAAGCCATCTTGGTATTGTCATGAAAATAGCTCTGACTTCACAGGCACGTTACTGACCTCAGTAGTCCTGGACCACATTTTGAGAACTGCTAGCTTAACTAAAATTTAAAAAGCGAAATATATCTATTTATTCAAATGTTAGTGTTTTCACACGAGAGGTTTGTCTTAATATTACCCATCAAGCAAGCAGAAGGTATGTTTGTATCCTATTCCACATAAGAAAGTGTTTGTTAGTAAGGAAGGACATTGGCAAATTTGTGTTAAAGCATTTAGATGCATAAGCCCATATGTCAGGGTCTGTGGGACTCACTGGGACACCCAATGGCCAAAGTGATAACCTGCAAAGGAAGGTGCTAGACTTCAGAAGTGGTTCATCCTATTCTCATGAGCTCTGCTCAATGCTATGTGGCAGCCTGGACGGGAGGGGAGTTTGGGGGAAGAAAGGATACATGTATGTGTATGGCCCAGTCTCTACACTGTTCACCTGAAACCGTCACAGCATTGTTAATGATCTACATACCAATACAAAATAAAAAGTTAAAAAAAGGAAGTAGTTCTCCCTGTTCTTGAACAGTCATTTGTGAGCAATTCATTTGGATCCACCATTCATTCAACAGCTTATCTCAATTCTATTTCACTGTCTAGAATATAGATTCCTATTAAGGAAGCAGGGTGTCTTATTTGGGTGCCACTTTTGGGGAAAGCACTGACCTAAAACTGGCATCTGCTGAGCAAAATGATAATCAGAGCAATAATCAGCTGAATAAACATGGATTTACTCTTTGCTGAGAGCTGGCGTCAAGGAGTAGAGGACCATGGCAATAAGCAATGCGTGTAAAGTCTGAGGTTGTACATTAAGTTGGAATCGGTTCCTTTCTGCCACTTACTAACTGTGGAACCTGGGCAAGTGAGTGAATCTCAGTATCTTCTGTGAACCTCAGTATCTTCACTGGCGAAATGGGGATGACAATGGCAGTCTCCGTGGGTTTGAGGGAAGTTCATATAGGATAATACATGGAAAGTCCTACCACTGAGCCTGATATCCTGAGAGCTCCAAAAATGGCAGCTGTGATGCTGTGGACCATAGTAACAATGATGTTGGTAGCCAGGTAATTCCAGGACCCACAGAGGGGCCTCCAGGCTGAAGCGATAGCCTTCCTCCTCTCCCTGTATTCCAGCCACAAGAGCCATCTTTCAGATCCTCAGTTATGCCAGGTTCATCCCAGCCTCAGCGCTTTCCTAAATGCTACTGCCTCTGCTCAGAAGCACTCTGAATCACTCCAAACGCACAGGCACCCCGTCTGTCATGTATGTTCCACAGCTAAAGTCTTCAGGTTTTCCAGAAAATTTGTCAACAACTGGAATAGGTTTTTGGTTTGGTTTTTGTTTGTTTGTTTGTTTTTTGGTCATCCCTACCTAGTCTTCTCAAGGATACAGTTCACACTGACTGTCGGCTTGATGCCAGCCAATCAGTTTACCCAGAAAATGTGTCCCTGAGTTCTCTTTCCCTAGACTACCTGCAGTTTTGCTTGCTTCTGTTTCCCTCCCTCTCTCTTCCTTCTCTTCTATAAATCCTATTTTGGACCTTTGTTAATTAAAATGACTGATCCCTTTTATCTACGAATAAACACAGTGCTGTTAATCCACCAAGTTTCTCTGCATGATTCTCTGACATTGCTTGGGAAGTGATGGGCTCTAGTAAAATTCTGTAAAGTGCCAAATTTCACACAGGTTACAGAATAGAGCACTATACCCTCCTTTCCGCCACCAAATTAACAAGCCAAAAATTAGCGACTACAATTCACTTTTGCCATCAAGAATCTTGTTTTATTTCATTTTTATTTTATTTCTTGTTTTCTTCATTCAAGTGAGATTGAGGATATCTCACTTTGTTCCAGAATATCAAAAATTAGCATGGAAAAAGGACTGAGAAAATAACACCACATTTTAGGCCACAGCCATCATTTCAAAGATAGAAACAACTGTTGTTAAATGAATAAAACTTGATAAATTAATTCAGCAAGGTAGCAGGATACAGAAATCAGTTGCATTTTTTTACACTAATGATATAGTAGAAAGGGAATGTTAATAAGAAATAAAGAAAAAAACTTTTTAAAATTTACTTAGGAATAAATCTGACCCAAGAGGTAAAAGACATATGTGCTGAGAACCATAAAACATTGATGGAGGAAACTGAAGATGATTCAGACATGGAAAGATGTGCCATGATCTTGAATAGGAAGAAATAATATTGTTAAAATGGCCATAATACAAAAGCAATCTACAGATTTAACATGATCGCTATTAAATTACTCATGACATTTTTCACAGAACGAGAACAGATAATCCTAAAATTTATATGGAACCATAAAAAACACAAAATTGTCAAGGCAATCCTGAGGAAAAGAATAAGGCAGGAGGCATGACCTTCTCAGACCTCAGATAATACTACAAAGCTATAGTAATCAAAGGGACTTCCCAAATGGTTCATCAGTAAAGAATCCACCTGCCAATCAGGAAACTCAAGTTTGATCCCTGGGTCAGGAAGATCCCCTGGAGAAGGGCATCTAAAGTATCCTTCCCTGTGAAATCCTATAGACAGAGGAGCCTGGTGGGCTATAGTCCATGGGGTCGCAAAAGAGTTGGACATGAGTTAGTGAGAAACTGTGCTGCATACAATAGGAGATTAATAAATTATGTTAACATCACTAAAAAAACACAACAATAGTAATCCAAACATTATAGTATTGGCACAAAAATAGACACATGGATCAGTGGAATAGAGGAGAGAGCCCAGAAGTATACCCACACACCTGTGGGCAATTAATCTTGGAGGAGGAAAGAATATAAAATGGGAACAAGCTAGTTTCTTCAGCAAGTGGTGTTGGGAAAGTCAGCCAGCTGCACGTAAATCAATGAAGTTAGAACACATCCTCACACTGTATACAAAAATAAACTCGAAATGGCTTAAAGACCGAAGTATATTACATGTTAAAATTCTTAGAAGAGATGATAGGCAAACATTCTCTGACATAAGTTGTACCAATGTTTTCTTAGGTCAGTCTCCAAAGGCAATAGAAATAACAGCAAAAATTAACAAGCGGGACATAATCAAACTTACAAACTTTTGTACAGAAAAGGAAGCCATAAACAAAGAAAAGACAGGCTACAGGATGAGAGAAATTACTTGCAAATGATGCGACCGACAAAATATACAGACAGCTCATACAACTCCACAACTACCAAAAAACCAAACAACTCAATCAAAAAATGGGCAGAATACTGAAATAGACTTTTCTCCAAAGAAGACATACATATAGCCAAGAGGTACTTGAAAAGACCGTCAACATCAACAATCATTAGATAAATGTAAATCAAAACTGCAGTTAGGTATCACCTCACACCAGTCAGAATGGCCATCATTAAAATGTCTGTTAATAACACACACTGGAGAGGATGTGGAGAAAAGGGAACCCTCTGACACTATGGGTAAGAATTTAATTTGGTCTCACCACTGTGTAAAATACTGTGGAAGTTCCTCAGAAGACGAAAAATAGAATTACCATATGATCCAGCAATCCCACTCCTAGGCATATACCCAGACGAAACTACGACGGGTGAGTGGATAAAGAAGAGGCGGTGCATACGTGCACTCTGGAATGCTGCTCAGCCACAAAAAAAGAGCGGAATAACGCCACCTGCAGCAACACACATGCAAAGAGCAATTATCGCACAAGTCAAAGACAGATGCCATGTGAAATCACTTATATAGGGAACCTAAAGTATGACACAAATGAACATGTCTACAAAGGAGAAACAGACTAACAGACGTGATTGCCAGTCGGGAGGAGGCTGGGAGAGTAGCACACTGGGAGTCTGGGGGTTAGCAAATGCAAACTATTATTCACAATAGAACAGATGGAAAGCAAGGTGCTACTGTACAGCGCAGGGAACTACATTCAACTTCCTGACATAAACCATAACGAAAAAAAAACAATAGAAAAGAATGTATTTATATGAATCAATTTGCTGTGATTTCTGAAATTAACAGAATCAATTTGCTGTGCAGCAGACATTAACACAGAATTTTGTAAATCAACTATAAAAAATTAATAAGACCACATAAGAGAGAACTGGATCTCTAATCACTGCCTCACACTTTTCCCCTTGGAGCTATCCTGCCTTGGTCTGCTTCACTACATGTCTAAACACATCTCTAAACTTGCCGTTCTTCTCAAAACTGTCCAGTGTCCGTCCCGTCACTGTCCACAGCCTAAAATCCAAACTCTACCCTGCTGCTTGCATCTTTCCGTGACCTGGCTACAGCCCACGCTACCAAATGCCTTCACTTCTGAATGCCAGAGGTGCTGTTGCTGGTCAGCCACTGAGTCGCGTCTGACTCTTTGTGACCCCATGGACTGTAGCACACCAGGGTGCTCCGTCCTCCACTATCTCTCAGTCTGCCTAAACTCATGTCCATCGAGTCTGTGATGCTATCTAATGACTCTTCACATCAGGTTGCCAAAGTATTGGAGCTTTGGCTTCAGCATCAGTCCTTCCAAGGCATATTCAGGGTTGATTTTCTTTAGGATTGACCACTTTGATCTCCTTGCTGTCCAAGGGACTCTCAAGAGTCTTCTCCAGCACCACAGTTCAAAAGCATCAGTTCTTCAGTCTTCCGTCTTCTTTATGGTCCAACTCTCATATCCATACATGACAACTGGAGAAATCACAGCTTTGACTATATGGACTTTTTCAGCAAAGTGATGTCTCTGCTTTTTAATACACTATCTAGCTTTGTCATAGCTTGTCCGTCTAAGGAGCATCTTTTAATTTCATGACAGCAGTCACCATCTGCAGAGATTTTGGAGCCCAAGGAAATAATATGTCATAGCTTCCACTTTTTCACCTTCTATTTGCCATGAAGTGATGGGATTGGATGACATGATCTTTGTTTTTTTGATGTTGAATTTCAAGCCGGCATTTTCACTCTCCTCTTTTACCCTCATCAAGAGGCTCTTCAGTTCCTTTTTACTTTCAACCATTAGAGTGGTGTCGTCTGCATACCTGAGGTTATTGATATTTCTCCTGGCAATCTTGATTCCAACTTGTGATTCATGCAGTCCACTGCAAAACTCTCTTTATGAAAGAAACAAAGGATTGGTTTACGTTCAGACAGGAGTTTCTTCTGTCACTGGTACACATACTAGCCACTTTGAACAGTATTGTCAATACAGTTCTCTTTCCCTGGAATGCCTCCCCATCATCAATATCTAAGATCTATCTATTCTTTAAAGCCCCATTCAAACGCTACCATCCCCAGGAAGTCTTCTCTATTCATCTCCACTCACTGGTGTGCCTTCTTACACTACTTAAATCATGTCTTCTTATTATCATTCTGTATGTACATAGTCTGGGTTTCCTTGGTGGCCCAGCAGTAAAGAGTCTGTCTGCCAGGCAGGAGCCACAGGAGAGCACAGGCTCAATTCCTGGGTTGAGAAGAAACCCTGGAAGAGGAAACGGCAACCCACTCCAATATTCTTGTCTGGAGAATCCCATGGACAGAGGAGCCTGGCTGGCTACAGTCCATGGGGTTGTAAAGAGTCGGACACGACTGACGCGACTCAGCACACACTCACGAACAGGCGCACACTCTAACTCTGCCGGTGCCTTCAGCCCTCTTCCTCCCTGACGGAAGGGCCATGTCTCTACGCCTCTGCACCTGCCTCTCTCCCTCACCCTCTGCACAGGTCCTGGCATACAGTCAGTGTTAGTGTCAACTAATGGCCTCAAGCAAACTAACAGACAAGCATATCCTATCTGATCCTGACATATCTGATCCCAGACTAAACTCCATCAATGACTTCCACTGCACTCAGATTAAACCCAGACTCCCTAATAGCAGCTATAAAGCCACGAGTGATTGTCCCTGATCACTTCTCCAGCCTCATCTGCTGCTACCTTCCCTTTGCCTTACATGCGTGTCTCTCCCTGATAAGTCCCTTGAGCATATAAAACTGTCTGGCCTCAGGGCTTCCACACACACTCTTCCTTCTTCTAAAACCCACTTCCTCCCATTAATTTCCCAGTCCACAATTTTTGGCACTTCAGGTTTCAACTTAAAAGCCACATCCTCAGAAAAACCCTCTTGGATACCTATCAGTCTGGACCGTGGCAGGAAGCAGATGTCACATGTTTGTTAAGGCAGCTAAAAAGGTGATAGAGGGGCTTTATACAGAGGCCCTTGGACTGCAAGGAGATCAAACCAGTAAATCCTAAAGGAAATCAATCCTGAATATTCATTAGAAGGACTGATGGTGAAGCTGAAGCTCCAATACTTTGGCTACCTGATGCGAAGAGTCAACTTATTGGAAAAGACCTTGATGCTGGGAAAGATTGAAGGCAGGAGGAGAAGGGGACAACAGAGGATGAGATGGTTGGATGGCATCATTGACTCCATGGACATGAGTTTGAGCAAGCTCCAGGAGATGGTGAAGGACAGGGAAACCTGGCATGCTGCAGTCCATGGAGTAGCAAAGAGTCAAATACATCTGAGCGACTGAACAACAACAATCCAGAGGTCCGGACAGGCTTTAGGGACACCAACAGGAGGGATCCATTACCTCTCTCAGGCCTGACGCAGGAAAGGAGGATGTACCAGAACCTGGAGAGAGTAGGTAAGAGAAGGTTACCTTAAAGTTTTGGTGGCCCTCTGTAGAAGGCCACAACTAAGCAGGGGGATCTGTAGAGAAAGCAACTAAGGAAGTAAATACCCCAGCTTCATTCTTCTCCCACCATGCAAATAGCCAGTCTCCCACTGGGAGCAAAGGAGCCTTTTAAGGCAGTCCCTGAGGGCCAGCCTCCCCAGAAGGATGAAGAAAGGTGGGGAAAAGGATGGCAGGAATGAGCAGAAACTCACCAGCATGCCAGCCATTCCCAGGCAGACCCTCCTATTTTATTCTGCCTCACAGAAACACATTCTCTTCCTCTTTAGTGTTTGAACAATTGTCACTTTCGTATCTTTTTGCTGAATGTCTATAAGCACTTTCAGATGGTAAACTCCACAGCCACAGAAATCCCATGTGCCCACTGCAGCCCTCTCAGAATCTGACATACAGGAGGGACTGAATAAATACTTGCTAGTGAGTGTGTGAACGCATTCATCAGCCAGAGACACGGCAGCACATATAATTACGCACGTACACATTTCAGTTTCAAAGGGAGAAACCTTCTTTACAGAATTAAGAAATGCCAGGAAACTTCACATCAAAGTCAATTCGATGAAAACAAAATGCTGCCTAGCATAGAAAAATCACTCTAACTTCAAAAAGAGCTGATCATTTTCTAAGAAGAGAAGAAAAAATGTCCTTCCTATTAACTTGCTGTGAAAACAAGCTGAGCCAGACTAGATAAGCTATCACTGTATTATTCAAAATTGTTATCACCCCCAATCCACATTGCAGATTGAAATAAGGTCAAGTGGAAGAATTCCTCCCTGCAACCCTTTCTTCTCGATACAACTCAGTAGCTCCCATATCCAGCTTAATAGCTTCAAAAGAAGGTAAGTGGTAGCAAACCCTAAATTCCCTCCTCCTGGCCTAAGGGTTTTCTGCATCTTCCAAAAGCCTCTGAGCTCTTGCAGTCCCATTCTGAAGAGCACAGACAAAACTTTTAAGTGGAGTTCTACATATTACCTGGTAAGTGTATTTGATTGATAGTTGAATCTGATACCAAAACACAGATGTTCACATTTGCCTCTCTCCCCTGTCCCCTAACACAGTCACACTGTGATGAGAAGAGCAGAGGCCTTTTTCCTGATAACAGTTTACACAATATGATTCCAAACACTTCATCTTTCTCTCAGCTCCTCAAATGACTCATGTGCCTGTTCTCTGCAACCACAAGACTCTTGTGTTCGGGGCCCCTTTTACTGGAAGATGCACCCCTCTTTTCTCCAACTTGTTCTGTAAAAAACAGGCTAAAGTTAACACCAAAATCCTAAACTGGCTGGAGGAAGAATCAGGGCAGTAAGATAACTGATATCATATGTGTAAGGCAGGTACAATAGCTCCTGACACACAGTAAAAGCTCAAGAAGTACTATCATCATCATTAATGATTACTTCCAAATTATCCTTCAGATCTCTAGTCATACACCACTTGCTCCAGGAAGATTTTATGTCCCCTAAACAAGATCAAGTGACCCAAGCACGCCATTCACGTAACTGGGTAACTTTCTCTGACTACAATCCATATGATCCGAATATCGTTAACCCTTGGACAACGCAGAGGGTTAGAGGCGCCAATCCAATGTGCAGTTGAAAAGCCGAGTACAGCTTGTGGTGCAACCTCTAGAATCCAGTTCCTCCATATCTGCTGCTCCTCATCCTCAGAGTCAACCAACCAGAAACGAGGTAGCCCTGTAGTATTTAAAAATCTGCATGTAAGTGGACCATGCCGTTCCAAGCTGAGTTGCTCAAGGGCCAATTGTCATCACAAAACAAAGTACATGGTCTAAATAGGCAAAACAATTCTGTGAGGACTTGAGCAGCAAGTGAATTTGTTGTTAATCGCCATTGCATTCCTAGTTTCTAGGCAAACTGCTCCGCACTGAGTGGTCAAAATACACGTTAAAGGAAAAGACAGCAGACGAGCTTGCCTCCTCGGTGGCGCAGGAATCGCCACTCCTCCCCTTACACTTTTCCACGTTCGTTATTTCGAGAGCTCTAGAAGTGAGCATTTGAGGAAGCATTGAGAAGCCACATGACCAAAGATGCCAGTTCCCAGAGTCACAAGGGGGCCAGAGCCCAAATATCCCTATTTCCAGCCGTATAGAGCCCTGGGTCTCTGCAGAAGGTCTCTGTTATGGACTGAATGTTTGTTGTGTTGCTGTTTAGTGATTAAGTCTGTGTCCAGCTCTTTTGCTACCCCATGAACCTTAGCCTGCCAGGCTCCTCTGTCCATGGGATTTCCCAGGCAATAGTACTGGAGTGGATTGCCACTTCCTTCTCCAGGGGATCTTCCTGGACTAGGGATCGAACCTGTGTCTCCTGCATTGGCAGGTGGACTCTTTACCACTGAGCCACCTGGGAAGCCCTGGACTGAATGTTTATGTCCTCCCAAAATTCATATGCTGAAGTCCTAACCCTGAGTGTGATACTCTTAGGAGATGGGAACTTTGGAGGTAATTAGATTGAGGTGAGATTATGTGGGCAGATTCCTTATGACGGGATTAGTGATCTTGTAAGACAAGAACAGAGGGTTTTCTCTTTCCCTCTGCTGTGTGAGGCACAGTGTAAAAGCAGCCATCTGCAGTACAGGAAGGGTGCTCTCATCAGACCCGACCTTGGTGGCACCCCGATTTTGGACTTCCCAGTCTCCAGAGATGTAAGAAATAGATGCCTGGTGTTTAAGCCTCGTAGTCTGTGGTGTTTTGTTTTAGCAGCCAGAGCAGACTAATACAGTCTTCTATGGTGAGCAGGAGTGGAAATGGGGGATACTGTGCTATACTCATGAGGCCTTCGGTCTCATTTATACAGTTTCCTGTGCAATTGTTAACACCAACTGTTAAAGCATAGTTCTGAGAGAACGTGTGGAGAAAAGGCTTTTTGTTCGCCATTCTACTTCCTGCACACACAGAAAGGCTCCATTTTTCAGCCTCCCCTGTATTTAGATTGTGGTCCTGAGTTCTGACCAACAGGATTGCAGGCAGCAGTGGCATCAGCCCCTCCCTGGCCTGACCCATCAATATCCCATGTGCAATCTTCCAGCACTTGGAGGCCATGAGGGCCACCACTCATAAGACTTCACATAAGTGAGAAATTTTGATTTTATTAAGTTCCTGACAGTTTGGGGCTAACTTGTTCCTGCTGCATATCCTAGTAGTATCCTGCTAATACAGAGAGGCAGAGTAGAACAATAGGAAAAGAAATGAAGGCAACAAGAGTTTGAGGCCCAACTCCACCCTTAGCTTATGAGATGACATGGGAAATTCACCTGTTTAGCTCTGCATTTTCTCAAACATGAACAGATTATCATGGATGGTCCTTGACTTTGCACATTACCTGGAAGCTGAACTCTGCATTTCATTAAATTCCTCTCTCCTGCACATACACACAGCTCTAAAAGCAATGCTTAACCATACTGCTTTATTGACAAATCTGTTGGCTGATCACAAAATGGATTATATCTAGAGAGACCATATGTATTGGGGTTTAGCTAGGACAGTGCTCCTTTAGACCTACTGTCCCAGTGTATTTCAGTGAAATAAATATTAGAAGAACCCCTTTTTCCTCTTAGGCTTCCTGGTTTAAACAATACATTGCAAGGTAAGCTTGTTATATCTCACACAATATAAAGCAACACTTACCAGACATCTCTCTGTTCAAACTTTTATTCTCCTTTCACCTTGAGACTCCACCATCTTTCCACCCCACCCCTAACATCTTCCCTGGGGTCCTTTGCTGGATCCTCTGTCCCCAGCCCAGTAGCTAAGAAGGAGCTCAGAGAAATATGCCAACTCGTACCTCCTCATCATATTTCATCGCTTCAAACTAGCCACATGGCTCCACTCTCTCTGTAAGGGCAACAGACTGTCATAGACTTCATGATGATCTTCAGAAACAAAAACAATTTGGGGAGCATGAGCAAACATTTAACAAAATGCCTTTGTTTTCTCCACAGGAAAGTGACCACACATTAACTTCAAAGCACTATTCCCCGATGAAGGTGGAATGACACTGTGAATGGGAAAAATGATCTTTAAATGATAAACTGCCTCTAGACTGGGCAACTGTGAACGAACTATGAATACCGGGTGGAAAGCCATAGATTTAGGCTTCTCACCATGTGGGACCTGGAAGCTGTGAGAATAGACACTGGCTCTGGTGGAGCTTTGGGCTTTTAACCAGAGCGGCCCCTATACCCAACTGCGCAGTCATTACAGGGCCAACGCTGCTGTTGCTGGAGAGCTGCCATGAAGGCTTGGTGAAGAGACACACTTGGCGCTGCCTCTCAGCCCACTATATTTCCTCTGCTATATTCTAGGTGAGGCATGTCTCTGTGGTTGTGCAGATCCGGTTATTTATCCTTGCTATTCAAAGCATGGCCCTTGGAGAGATAGCATCAACATTACCCAGAACTCGTTAAGAGTCAGCCCCAGTCCAGATCTCCTGAATTAGAATCAGCATTTTAACAAAATCTTCCGGCAATTCCTATGCATAGCTAAAGTTTGAGAAGCAGTAGTACAGATGAGCCCAGGACTAGAATCAGCGGTCATGTAGCACGGTCATAACCAATTGCTGCCGCTCCTAAGAAGCTCTTATACATTCCCAGATCAAATCAATATCCATGCATATTTTCCCCTTGTTGTTTCCACTTTTTATTTGTAATTCTTTAATCACAACATTATGATGTTTTCCAGATAACCCTGTAAGAACGATGAGGTCCTTTTATTTTAACCTAATTAATCAAGTAACTCTTTGCCCAAGGCAACAGGGACTACAGCTTCCACAGTGTTTTAAATGTATCCAACTTGGAGCTTTATTTTCTCCCCCCAAAAATTGCTTCTCAAGTTCCATCACTTCAAAGAAGAAAAAGAGGAAAGAAAGGCAAAGCCATATGGCCTCTGGGGTACAGGTCTCTCTGATCCCATCAAAGTCCAGGAGAACTGGGCTAATTTTGCTCAGTCTGGATGCTCCAACGGGCATTCACAGGGAAATCAGAGGCAGGACCTCATGGCAGGAGCTTACCATTAAGTACACCTTGCCAAGCCACACCTGGGTATCAGTCCTTTAAGGGTAGGGCATCTTCTAAAGTTTTGCCAAACTGGCAGATGAGTCCCTTGTACCTATGTGTGTGTGCGTGCTAAGTCACTTTAGTCATGTCTGATTCTTTGTGACCCTATGGTCTGTAGCTTGCCAGGCTCCTCTGTCCATGGAATTCTCCAGGCAAGAATACTGGAGTAGGTTGCCAGGCCCTCCTCCAAGGGATTTTTCTGACCCAGGGATTGAACCAGAGTCCCTATGTCTCCTGCATTGGCAGGCAGATTCTTTACGACTAGTGCCACCTGGGAAGCCCCCCTTTATCCTGATGCCCTGTGCTTTCTCAGTTCCTGTAGAAGATGTTCAGCTCGTCCAGCTATTTGTCAGTTACTGCCTACATTTCTTGACCCGAAGGACAGAATGGGATGTCCCAGAAAGCAACTGTACAAGTCAGGAAGGAAAGNCACCCCGATTTTGGACTTCCCAGTCTCCAGAGATGTAAGAAATAGATGCCTGGTGTTTAAGCCTCGTAGTCTGTGGTGTTTTGTTTTAGCAGCCAGAGCAGACTAATACAGTCTTCTATGGTGAGCAGGAGTGGAAATGGGGGATACTGTGCTATACTCATGAGGCCTTCGGTCTCATTTATACAGTTTCCTGTGCAATTGTTAACACCAACTGTTAAAGCATAGTTCTGAGAGAACGTGTGGAGAAAAGGCTTTTTGTTCGCCATTCTACTTCCTGCACACACAGAAAGGCTCCATTTTTCAGCCTCCCCTGTATTTAGATTGTGGTCCTGAGTTCTGACCAACAGGATTGCAGGCAGCAGTGGCATCAGCCCCTCCCTGGCCTGACCCATCAATATCCCATGTGCAATCTTCCAGCACTTGGAGGCCATGAGGGCCACCACTCATAGGACTTCACATAAGTGAGAAATTTTGATTTTATTAAGTTCCTGATAGTTTGGGGCTAACTTGTTCCTGCTGCATATCCTAGTAGTATCCTGCTAATACAGAGAGGCAGAGTAGAACAATAGGAAAAGAAATGAAGGCAACAAGAGTTTGAGGCCCAACTCCACCCTTAGCTTATGAGATGACATGGGAAATTCACCTGTTTAGCTCTGCATTTTCTCAAACATGAACAGATTATCATGGATGGTCCTTGACTTTGCACATTACCTGGAAGCTGAACTCAGCATTTCATTAAATTCCTCTCTCCTGCACATACACACAGCTCTAAAAGCAATGCTTAACCATACTGCTTTATTGACAAATCTGTTGGCTGATCACAAAATGGATTATATCTAGAGAGACCATATGTATTGGGGTTTAGCTAGGACAGTGCTCCTTTAGACCTACTGTCCCAGTGTATTTCAGTGAAATAAATATTAGAAGAACCCCTTTTTCCTCTTAGGCTTCCTGGTTTAAACAATACATTGCAAGGTAAGCTTGTTATATCTCACACAATATAAAGCAACACTTACCAGACATCTCTCTGTTCAAACTTTTATTCTCCTTTCACCTTGAGACTCCACCATCTTTCCACCCCACCCCTAACATCTTCCCTGGGGTCCTTTGCTGGATCCTCTGTCCCCAGCCCAGTAGCTAAGAAGGAGCTCAGAGAAATATGCCAACTCGTACCTCCTCATCATATTTCATCGCTTCAAACTAGCCACATGGCTCCACTCTCTCTGTAAGGGCAACAGACTGTCATAGACTTCATGATGATCTTCAGAAACAAAAACAATTTGGGGAGCATGAGCAAACATTTAACAAAATGCCTTTGTTTTCTCCACAGGAAAGTGACCACACATTAACTTCAAAGCACTATTCCCCGATGAAGGTGGAATGACACTGTGAATGGGAAAAATGATCTTTAAATGATAAACTGCCTCTAGACTGGGCAACTGTGAACGAACTATGAATACCGGGTGGAAAGCCATAGATTTAGGCTTCTCACCATGTGGGACCTGGAAGCTGTGAGAATAGACACTGGCTCTGGTGGAGCTTTGGGCTTTTAACCAGAGCGGCCCCTATACCCAACTGCGCAGTCATTACAGGGCCAACGCTGCTGTTGCTGGAGAGCTGCCATGAAGGCTTGGTGAAGAGACACACTTGGCGCTGCCTCTCAGCCCGCTATATTTCCTCTGCTATATTCTAGGTGAGGCATGTCTCTGTGGTTGTGCAGATCCGGTTATTTATCCTTGCTATTCAAAGCATGGCCCTTGGAGAGATAGCATCAACATTACCCAGAACTCGTTAAGAGTCAGCCCCAGTCCAGATCTCCTGAATTAGAATCAGCATTTTAACAAAATCTTCCGGCAATTCCTATGCATAGCTAAAGTTTGAGAAGCAGTAGTACAGATGAGCCCAGGACTAGAATCAGCGGTCATGTAGCACGGTCATAACCAATTGCTGCCGCTCCTAAGAAGCTCTTATACATTCCCAGATCAAATCAATATCCATGCATATTTTCCCCTTGTTGTTTCCACTTTTTATTTGTAATTCTTTAATCACAACATTATGATGTTTTCCAGATAACCCTGTAAGAACGATGAGGTCCTTTTATTTTAACCTAATTAATCAAGTAACTCTTTGCCCAAGGCAACAGGGACTACAGCTTCCACAGTGTTTTAAATGTATCCAACTTGGAGCTTTATTTTCTCCCCCCAAAAGTGCTTCTCAAGTTCCATCACTTCAAAGAAGAAAAAGAGGAAAGAAAGGCAAAGCCATATGGCCTCTGGGGTACAGGTCTCTCTGATCCCATCAAAGTCCAGGAGAACTGGGCTAATTTTGCTCAGTCTGGATGCTCCAACGGGCATTCACAGGGAAATCAGAGGCAGGACCTCATGGCAGGAGCTTACCATTAAGTACACCTTGCCAAGCCACACCTGGGTATCAGTCCTTTAAGGGTAGGGCATCTTCTAAAGTTTTGCCAAACTGGCAGATGAGTCCCTTGTACCTATGTGTGTGTGCGTGCTAAGTCACTTTAGTCATGTCTGATTCTTTGTGACCCTATGGTCTGTAGCTTGCCAGGCTCCTCTGTCCATGGAATTCTCCAGGCAAGAATACTGGAGTAGGTTGCCAGGCCCTCCTCCAAGGGATTTTTCTGACCCAGGGATTGAACCAGAGTCCCTATGTCTCCTGCATTGGCAGGCAGATTCTTTACGACTAGTGCCACCTGGGAAGCCCCCCTTTATCCTGATGCCCTGTGCTTTCTCAGTTCCTGTAGAAGATGTTCAGCTCGTCCAGCTATTTGTCAGTTACTGCCTACATTTCTTGACCCGAAGGACAGAATGGGATGTCCCAGAAAGCAACTGTACAAGTCAGGAAGGAAAGGGCACATAGCAGATGCTAGCCACCTTGTAGGCTGGTTTCAGAGGGAGAAACTTAATTTTATTTTTTATATATTCCACATTCCCTGGAAAGAGGTAGTGAAAGATAGTATGATATTCAGACAAGAAAATAACATATTTCCTATGACCTATGGGAAACTACACACATTTAAAAAGCAAACAACAGTATAATATATATTTAGTACAATCCCAAGCTCTGTTGCCTGAATTTGCACCCCGTGGCGTCTTTCACTAAATTAGCATCTAACACTTCAAGTCAACAGAAGAAAAGTTCAGATCTTTCCAACAAATGTAAACCAAGTACCCGCTGTGTACCAGGAGGTGTTCCAAGGTGTTTTTAAACACAAGATCTATCTTTTAACTACCCTAAAAGTGACAATGATTGTTGTCATATTACCAACAAAAACAGCTGAGACTGGGGGTGACTGAGCAGGCTCCCTCTCAAAAATCACAAGCATCTTACTGCAAGTGCTCAACAGATGTTCATTTTTGAGTAGAAGGAAGGGGAAGGGATTTGAAGTCAGGCCTGTGTTTTCAGAACACGTCTCTGAGCCCTTTCCAAACACCTGTGCTCCCCTGTAGCTTCACTGTCAATGCCTTTCCCGGAGAGTCCTCCACTACCCACTTTTCTATTTTTTCACACCCTTATCGCCCCACTTCCTGGATTATGCCCTGTGCAAGCACTCACATTTTGGCATTTTTCATCTGCCAATACCCTCTTTCTTTGCACAACTGAAAAGTTGGTGTTAAGAAGTTAGATTAGGTTGGGACTTCTTTGCTCTCCTTTCTAGTAAAAATAACAGCCACAAAAAATGGATTGGTGCATTCTGCTGTGGTCCACATCTTTTCTCCTTTGCTTGGCCCTTTACAACTAAAAGTGTGCAGCACTGCACCGGTTAAAGCGCCTATTTAATTTGAATTGTTTATTCCAGGGATAAATCGATTTTTACTTCAAAACAAAGACCAATTGAGCTGCAGATTTCGTAGAAATTGAAAAAAAAAAAAAGTTAGCTCACTTTAAAGAGAACAGAAAAGGTCATTTCCTGGTTTTGTTAACACGAGGAAACAACACTTTGGGACATCTTTCAGTGTCAATCTCCACCCTCAGTGACTTCCGAAAATCTAACACAATCAGAGAACAGGGGCCGGACTTTACATGAAAAAAGTTTGAATATCTCAGAAACAAGGCAATCTTCTCTTCAAAAGAACAGATCTGGACCTTTTGAAAAGTTTCCAGACTTCTGCTGCTCCCTCTCCACACTTTCTCTTTCTCCTTTCCTCCAAATAACATCTGTTCATCTGATTCTTCATTCACCGAGTACATTCCAAGAACACCCTAATGTCCTTTGACATCTCTATGTCAGAGTTTCTTTCTGCTTCCATTTCAAGACACATATGCTTAGAAGCAAGGTAGGGTAGGGAGAGAGACAAGAATTTGGAAGACGGGAGGCAACAAGAACTGGGGAGGGGACCAGGCCTGGGATCTCTTCTCTGGGACAGGCTCATGTTTGGAACTCATTTACGAAAAACTTCTTAAAATGGTGTTTTTCACCAATATTATGTATTTTAAATGGGTTTGGTAGGTAGATTATAGATTAAGCATTTATTGGGTGCCTGCTGGTTGCGGACACATGTAGGTCACTTCCTGCAGGGACGTGCTGTGTTCTCAAGGTGATTACAGTCCATCTAGGGGAACAAAGCCCCTCGGTAGCTACCTCGAGTGCTCAGATGCTCAGTCGTGTCCAACTCTTTGTGACTGTTTTGGACTGTAGCCTGCCAGTCTACTATATCCACGGAATTTTTCAGGCAAGAATACCGGAGCTGGTTGCCATTTCCTCCTCCGGGGATCTTCCTGACCCAGGGATCTAACTCGCACCTCCTTGTGTCTCCCGCACTGCAGGCAGATTATTTACCCGCTGAGCCATCAGGGAAGCCCAGCTCCCCAGAGTACAGGCAATATAATCACACAGTGCTTACAGCAACTTGCTCTGCCATCAGGCAGGCCTGTGTCAGAATGCCAGCTCCAAGTCTAAGTTTCCTTATCTGCCAAATGGGAATAACAGCATTTATGGGATAGCTGTAAAAACTAATACATGACATTACCAATGTAATGTGTGTGGCATACAATATGAACTCATTAAGTGTAAGTGTTGGTTGTAATCATAAAATAATTATTACTCTCATCATTATTGCTTGGAGATATAAGTGTGCTATGAAGTCCTACAGAGAAAAGTGGGATATATTAATATTTCTTACTAGAAGTTGGGAGTGGAAGCTCAGAGAAGAGATAACACTTGAACAGCAACTTAAAAAAAACAAAAACTGCTGAATTGTTGGAGCAAGAGATATAAGACAGGGAATTTGATGTTGAAGTGAGGATGCTGCCTGCAGAGAAATGGATTCAGGGGAGGGATTAGCAGGTCAGGGGATCAGCATAAACTGCACCTGGAGTGGTAGAAGGTTTATGTGGGATCAGAGGTTGAAAATGAAACTTAGGGGAAGGCAAGGGAAGCCTTGCAAAGGAAACACAACCAGGGTTCCACAGGCCAGGAGGGATGCTAAAAGATTTTAAACTGGGAAAGAAAGGCAATAAGACAACCTAGTCGAGTTTGGGTGGATTTTTGCTCATTAAGCCAATGTAGACATCAAAGAGGTCACCTCAAGGAAGTCCCCTAGAGAGGGACAGGTGAGTTCGAGTATTCCCACTGTGCACATGTAACGCCCTGAATCAGCTGTTATTAACATCAGCAATGTTATATTTTAATCACTTATTTAATTGCCATCTCACCCAATTATAAGCTTCCTGAGGGCAGCATAGTAAGCTCCCGTACACCCAACGTGTACCACATCATTCTTTATCTTCCCATGTCTTTTTTATTGATATGGAAAGACCTTTCCTCAGCTTTGCAAAAAAGTACAGACCCACCTCTCTTCTTTGAATGACAACTGAGTCCTTATTGTTGTTGCTCAGTTGCCCAGTCCCATCTGACTCTTTTTGACCCCTTGGACTGCAGCACATCAGCCCATAATTGAGTCCTTAAGCACCATGTAAATTAAAGAGCTTTCTAGTCCTTCACCTCTACTGGAAGACCCTAGAGGTTAGGAAAGTAAAAGTGAAAGCGTTAGCCGCTCAGTTGTGTCCGATTCTTTGCAACTCCATGGACTGTAGCCAGCAAGACTCCTCTGTCCAGAGAATTCTCTAGGCGAGAATACTGAAGTGGGTGGCCATTTACTTCTTCTTTTTTCCCTTGAATCTCTTGCTTCCCTAGTATTTACCTATCATTAGTTCTGTGCCACTGAAAATCATAAAACAACATGTCTTTTTAAGTATTTCAGTATTTTCAACTTGTTAAAAAGGCTTTTATCCTAAGTCATTGCCATGTCATACTTTCAATTCATAGGTTACAATCATTTGCTGAACTGGAGTAGAATTATGCTCTGATAAACCCGTCGTAAATTGAAAGTAATTTTTATAATTTGAAAGTTGAAAATGTATTTAATACACCTAACCTGCCAAGAATCATAGCTTAGACAAGCCTACCTTAAACGTGCTCGAACGCTTCCATTAGCCTACAGTTGGACAAAATCACCTGACACAGAGCCTATTTTATAATAAGTGCTGGGTATCTCATGTAATTTATTGAAAACTACCCTGAAAGTACAGAACAGAATTGTCGTTTCCCCTGGTGATCTTGTGGCAGACTGGGAGCTGCAGCCACCACTGCCCAGCATCAGGACAAAGGATCATACCTGTGTTGCTAGCCTGAGAAAAGATCAAAATCCAAAACTCAAAGGGAGGTTTCTACTAAATTCATATCACTTTCACACCATCGTCAAGTCAAAAAATTGTCAGTTGAATTATCCTAAGTCAGAGAGTGTATATTTCAAAGCACCTATACAAGCAGCAAAGGGTCCACGTCTCCGTTTGAACTCATCTGCTTTTTACAGTCAAAGAGTTCTGCAACCCAGTGTGCTTTCTTTCTTCTTTGCCCTGGTTACCAGGAAGCTCAGGCGTATGTGTGTTGTGCTCAGTGACAACGTCATCAGCCAGGATTCCTTAATCCATTCACTTTACACTCTACCTTCATATCTTGGCTCCTACTGTTTGCCTTGTTGTAATGGCTTCAGTTCTTACATATTTGTGCATTTATTTCAAGTTGCCTCAAACCCTTTTTAAAGTAGGCAGAAGCAACATGTGTGTATTCTTGTATACATGTATATTATCTAGTGTTTATAAACACACACATGTGGACATATCCAATACTGAAAGTATATCTATCTATGTATTTCCTAGATATTTTCTGCCACACCTCACTTTCAGTTCTTATGCAAGCATGACTTAATAATGTAAACATAAGTGAAGATTTTATAGAGGAGTCTTGGGAAACACATTTCTATTCCTTTCTCCAGATCCCTTCTTTGGTTATTCTGCCCTGAGCTTAATACACTAAACCAGGGATCACTAAACTTTTCCAGTGAAGCGCTAGATAGCAATAATTTAGACTTTATGGGCCCTGAGATCTCTGTTACAGCTGCTTAATTCTGCCATTACAATGCAAACAGAGCCACAGATGGTGCATAACCAGGCACGCACAACTGTTTTAATAAAACTGCATTTGCTAAAACAGGTGGTGGGTTGAAACTGGCCACAGTTTGCTGACCCTGCCCTAAACCTGCCCTGAATATATCTGTCATCACTGAATCCTCTTAGGGAACAATCACTTTGGCCANATTAAAGAGCTTTCTAGTCCTTCACCTCTACTGGAAGACCCTAGAGGTTAGGAAAGTAAAAGTGAAAGCGTTAGCCGCTCAGTTGTGTCCGATTCTTTGCAACTCCATGGACTGTAGCCAGCAAGACTCCTCTGTCCAGAGAATTCTCTAGGCGAGAATACTGAAGTGGGTGGCCATTTACTTCTTCTTTTTTCCCTTGAATCTCTTGCTTCCCTAGTATTTACCTATCATTAGTTCTGTGCCACTGAAAATCATAAAACAACATGTCTTTTTAAGTATTTCAGTATTTTCAACTTGTTAAAAAGGCTTTTATCCTAAGTCATTGCCATGTCATACTTTCAATTCATAGGTTACAATCATTTGCTGAACTGGAGTAGAATTATGCTCTGATAAACCCGTCGTAAATTGAAAGTAATTTTTATAATTTGAAAGTTGAAAATGTATTTAATACACCTAACCTGCCAAGAATCATAGCTTAGACAAGCCTACCTTAAACGTGCTCGAACGCTTCCATTAGCCTACAGTTGGACAAAATCACCTGACACAGAGCCTATTTTATAATAAGTGCTGGGTATCTCATGTAATTTATTGAAAACTACCCTGAAAGTACAGAACAGAATTGTCGTTTCCCCTGGTGATCTTGTGGCAGACTGGGAGCTGCAGCCACCACTGCCCAGCATCAGGACAAAGGATCATACCTGTGTTGCTAGCCTGAGAAAAGATCAAAATCCAAAACTCAAAGGGAGGTTTCTACTAAATTCATATCACTTTCACACCATCGTCAAGTCAAAAAATTGTCAGTTGAATTATCCTAAGTCAGAGAGTGTATATTTCAAAGCACCTATACAAGCAGCAAAGGGTCCACGTCTCCGTTTGAACTCATCTGCTTTTTACAGTCAAAGAGTTCTGCAACCCAGTGTGCTTTCTTTCTTCTTTGCCCTGGTTACCAGGAAGCTCAGGCGTATGTGTGTTGTGCTCAGTGACAACGTCATCAGCCAGGATTCCTTAATCCATTCACTTTACACTCTACCTTCATATCTTGGCTCCTACTGTTTGCCTTGTTGTAATGGCTTCAGTTCTTACATATTTGTGCATTTATTTCAAGTTGCCTCAAACCCTTTTTAAAGTAGGCAGAAGCAACATGTGTGTATTCTTGTATACATGTATATTATCTAGTGTTTATAAACACACACATGTGGACATATCCAATACTGAAAGTATATCTATCTATGTATTTCCTAGATATTTTCTGCCACACCTCACTTTCAGTTCTTATGCAAGCATGACTTAATAATGTAAACATAAGTGAAGATTTTATAGAGGAGTCTTGGGAAACACATTTCTATTCCTTTCTCCAGATCCCTTCTTTGGTTATTCTGCCCTGAGCTTAATACACTAAACCAGGGATCACTAAACTTTTCCAGTGAAGCGCTAGATAGCAATAATTTAGACTTTATGGGCCCTGAGATCTCTGTTACAGCTGCTTAATTCTGCCATTACAATGCAAACAGAGCCACAGATGGTGCATAACCAGACACGCACAACTGTTTTAATAAAACTGCATTTGCTAAAACAGGTGGTGGGTTGAAACTGGCCACAGTTTGCTGACCCTGCCCTAAACCTGCCCTGAATATATCTGTCATCACTGAATCCTCTTAGGGAACAATCACTTTGGCCAACCCCAATATCTGATGTATTCAAGTTAGTTCCCTTCAGCAAGATAAAGGCCACTCCGGTTAACAGGACAGGACCCACTCTCCTCAGCACGTAGTTTCACTGCCAGTTTTATTGCTTTAAAATACCCTGGGGGTATTTTTACCCCAGGAGTTTTAGGTTTTTCTTTCTTTCTCTTTTTTTTTAAGATTTGTTTCTACTACATACAGTGATCATCACAAGAGAAGTTTAGATAAGTACTACAAATATATCTCTATCTGCATAAGCAATAGTATTTCTGCAGCATATAGCCATATTTGAGGTTAGAAAGAGGGTTCAATCAAGGGATTTTAAAAAATGAGTCTTCATGGCAACACTCTTCTTCTCTTTATGAGCTTCAGTTTTCTCATCTACAAAATAGGGGCAGGATTTCACCTGCCTAAAGGCCAGGGTCTGGACAAGATGATCCCTTCTAGGTTCTTTCTAGAAGCTGGAGAAGTTATTTCCCTAAACCAGTGATTTCCAAATGGTTTCAGAAGTCAGAATTCCCTTGGGTGCTTGTTAAAACACAGATTACCATACCCCAGCCTGAGTTTCTAACTCAGTAGGTGTAGAGTGGAGCCCCAAAATTTGCAGTGCCAGCCAATAAATTCTGCTATTACGGCTTCAGGGACCACGCTTTGGGAACAACTCGGTGTCTACATGGTAGCAATGTCATCTCTCTTAAGGGGAAACAATGAAGCGTGGGGGGATCCTATAGCTGCTGCTGCTGCTAAGTCGCTTCAGTCGTGCCGACTCTGTGTGACCCATAGACGGAACCCCACCAGGCTCCCCCGTCCCTGGGGTTCTCCAGGCAAGAACACTGGGGTGGGGTGCCATTGCCTTCTCCGGGGGGATCCTACAGCTGGCTCCTATCTGTGTTTTCAAATGGGATTCCTTCTTGAAGGGATGAGGGATTAGGTCTGTTTGCTCACTGAGCCTCAGGAGCTGCAGCCACCCCTCAGCAACTACAGGCTGAAAGGAGGCTGGTGGAGACTTCCGTGCAGCTGTGGTGGAACATAAAAGCCAATGGGTGAGCCACCTGGAGCAGGACCGGGAAAGGCAGGACCACTGAGAAGTCAGGGACACCTATGCCATCACACAGTTCTTCTGCATAAGCCAAACTTCTAGAACTTTCTCTTTCTCTAAACATNTGTAGAGTGGAGCCCCAAAATTTGCAGTGCCAGCCAATAAATTCTGCTATTACGGCTTCAGGGACCACGCTTTGGGAACAACTCGGTGTCTACATGGTAGCAATGTCATCTCTCTTAAGGGGAAACAATGAAGCGTGGGGGGATCCTATAGCTGCTGCTGCTGCTAAGTCGCTTCAGTCGTGCCGACTCTGTGTGACCCATAGACGGAACCCCACCAGGCTCCCCCGTCCCTGGGGTTCTCCAGGCAAGAACACTGGGGTGGGGTGCCATTGCCTTCTCCGGGGGGATCCTACAGCTGGCTCCTATCTGTGTTTTCAAATGGGATTCCTTCTTGAAGGGATGAGGGATTAGGTCTGTTTGCTCACTGAGCCTCAGGAGCTGCAGCCACCCCTCAGCAACTACAGGCTGAAAGGAGGCTGGTGGAGACTTCCGTGCAGCTGTGGTGGAACATAAAAGCCAATGGGTGAGCCACCTGGAGCAGGACCGGGAAAGGCAGGACCACTGAGAAGTCAGGGACACCTATGCCATCACACAGTTCTTCTGCATAAGCCAAACTTCTAGAACTTTCTCTTTCTCTAAACATAAAATCAACTCAATCATTGAGTGCAGACTGACCATAGGTAGCCCCTGCATTAAGTAATACAGGGTGGGATGCGAGGACTCAGAAGCCTAGAAAGGTGCAGACTGCCCCCAGGAACTCTCACTCCTACAGGGGAGGCAAAATTCACACCTGTTCACACACTTGACAGATGTCAAGGCAAGCAGATAATGAGATGCAGTGTTATGTGGCATGAAGACAGTGGGCTCTGGAGTGAGGATGCTGGACCCAAGAGGTCTGGATAGGCTTTTCTAGAGGATGGAGCCAGGCTGGCAAGGGCCTCCAGGGACAGGAAGCATATGAAGCTGTGGGAGGGCGAGGAGATCGTGACAAGAAGCCCGAGTGTGGCTGGAACATCAGAAGGAAGTGGATGAGACCGAGTTCAGAGACTTCTAAGTTGTCTACCCCTCCCCAGGGAAACTCCCCCAGCCCACTCCATCTCGGTCACTTCCATTCCTTTAGCTCAGTTTCCTGGCTTGAGGATTGAGGGTTTTGAGCTAAATCACAAGTTTCCCAATGTTGTTCCACCTTGGAGAGACTTCTGGCTACTAAATGATGACTGAGCAGTCTGCAATCAGCCCTTCTTCTCCTGACTCTGCTCTAGCCAGAGAGCTCCATTTTCATGACTACACTCGCTGCACAGCTGGTGCTTCGAGAAAGGATTTGAAAATCACTCAACAAGAAGCTCTGTAAAAAATCTTTCCATTTGTGCACTGGGTGGCTGAATAGGGAGGAGAAAAAAAAACAGCCAGCCCAAGAGATGGGACCACCAGGTGGGCCGGGCTAGCTTCAGGCACAGCTTGACAGCAGAGGAGAGCTTGGACCAATGGGACTGAGAAACAGGGAACCAGGGTGGCTCAACAGTAGAGAAGTGCCATGCGGAGAGGAGCGGAATCGGGCCGCAGTCTGACAGGGAACCGAACTGATGTGAAAATCCCAACTGCTCAGAAGGTTTTGAATAAAAACAAAGCGTTTTGAATAAAAACAAAATAAAAATCTTTGAATAAAAAACAAAGATTTTTTTCCCCCTTGTCAGCCTTCCCTCCCAGGACATTATACTGTATGCAAAACGTGTGACTGTAAGACAAACATTTTTTTCCACTGCCCTTCTGAGCCCCGCAGGCCTTCAGGAAGACCTGCACTTCAAGCAAAGTCTTTTTATTTTTCAACACCCACAGCTTCCATTCAACAACCAGAAGTTTTCCACTTTCATCAAAGAGACTGCAGAGAAAGGCCGAGGGAGCAGCCGGTTCTCAGCGGCTCTGGGCGGACGACAGAGCCCTCTGCTTCCCACTCACTGCCCTGGGCCCACCACAGGACACAGTCTTCTCCCCGAATCAGCCAGGTGCGTACCCTCAAAGACACTGGCTTGCTTTATTCCCACCTCAGTGACAGATCCAATGGATGTGTGCACCCGCTTCTTCCCAAACCAAGTCCCACTTGGGATCAAGGGGACCTCATCTTCCTTGTGTATGGTACACTTGAAGGCGGGAGGGAAAGGGGATGACAGAAGATGAAGTGACTGGATGGCATCACCGACTCGATGGACATAAGTCTGAATAAGCTCCAGGAGTTGGTGATGGATAGGGAAGCCTGGCATGCTGCAGTCCATGGGGTCACAGAGTTGGACACAACTGAGCGACTGACCTGAACTGATGGTACATTTTATACCACTCTACGTAGCCCCCCCCCACCCCGAATTTACCTCTTTTTGGCTCTTCCAACTCCAGGATCCCTATGATTTTATGGATTCACTGGGAAGGAATATCCAGTTCTTAAGAGTGACCCAAGTCAGGTGATGCTCAGTAGTGGGGTCTCTGCAAAGGCCAAAGTCGCAGTAATCCAAGCTCGGCTCTGGACACAGAACAGTTCCTTGGGGGGCTCTGGGATTTCTGTGGGCTCACAGATACCCAGCAGCTGAAAAGTGAGCAGAAAGGGGAGAGGTGCTGCATAGACTGGGTACTTCCAAATGAACTTTTCAAAGAGCTACATCCGGAGGCACCGGTTATGCAGTGATTCACTTTTTAAATGGGCTTTTGAAATGGAGATGATTAGTAGCCACAGATGTGGCCAGCTCTGCCTGCCTTGAGAATCTATCCACTCTGTCTAAATTCCAGACTATTTGGAACATTTAACCAGAATAGTCTAATACCGTCTGCCAAGACTATTCCCATTCAAGAAGTACTCTTATATCACACTCTCATTTGATCAGTATGGTGGCTGTCAATGCAGACAGGGAAAAAAAGAGAGGGGCATAAGGGTTTGTACAAGGACCCAAGACCCTAAGGGAGGGGGGGAAGGCCGAGAGAGGACCTCAGGTTTTCAACCTTCACGTACAATGACAGTAGCAGGGATTCTGGAGCCAGCAGGGTTCAACTATTTACCCAAGTGATTCCACTGATCAACATTTGCAACTTTGATTGAGACAGTGTCTGTCCTCTCTGAGTCTCAATTTTCCCATATCTGTTAAAAAAAAAAAAACCTTAGCTGCCTCAGAGGCCAGAGGTGAGGATGAAGTGAGGCATTGTGTCAATTTGAGACAGAAGAGGCTCGCCTGTAGCAGGCACACGCACACACACACACGCACACACACACGCACACGCACACACACACACAGAGCACATACAATATACAGCTCGTGCCACACAGCATGCAGATGCATCGCACATGCACAGTACACACATACCACACACCCACCACCCACAGGCACACACCACCCAGGACACACACGCCGCCCCGCTCTTCACCACACCACTTCCCTACCCCCACCCTCACTGCCAACTGCTTCCCCTTTTTCTGAGTTTTACAGCAGGCGCAGCTTTATATGCAAATTTAACAGATCCCAATATACCCTGTAGGATGTTTTTGTTCAGATCTGTGCGCCAGTTTGCTACTTCTGGACACTACCTTTGAACCTGTCCCCCCAATTTCACCCTGCCTTTAACCTTGTCTCCCTGTGGGGAAACTTCCACGTTTGTGGGCTTTTCCTGGCCAGAGATCTGGTGGCATTTCCAGTTCTTAAGAGGAGCCAGTATCATCAACCCCTCTGAGTCATTCTGCCACGGTGCCAGGGATCCGGCCTCCCTGTGTGTGCTAAGTCGCCTCAGTCGTGTCTGACTCCGCCGGGCTCCTCTGTCCAGGGATTCTCCAGGCCAGAATCCCGCAGCAGGGCTTGCCATGCCCTCCAGCCCCAGCAAAGAGAGTTTCTGATGAGGACTCTGAGCCACAGGCCCTGCCGAGGAGGACGTGCAGCTTCTCGAGCCGGAAGGCGTTTTGTGGCTGAGTCTGACTGAACCAGCAGTTGCTCTGTGTGTACGCGCTCGCGCGCGCGCGCACACACACACACACACACACACACACACACATACACACACAGCAGCGTAGGGAAACCGTCATTTTCCTACTCGCCCTCTGACATCAGCCACCTTCTCTATAGCTAGTTTCTCTTCACTCAAACTGATCCCTGGCGATGAAAAATGAGCCTGTCCCCCACCCGTCCCGCTGCCTTTCGCCTCACGCCCCCAGAGAAGAGTTTCTTCGTGAGGCAGCCGGTGAAGGTTTTTTTCCAAGTCACATGATCCAGGATGCAGGGGAAGAATCCTTCTTGGAAGAGATGGGCGCAGAACCGAAGCAGATGAGGGGAGATAAGGTGTGATGCGGGGAAGCCTATATAAGGATGGACCCAGGGCCGCAGCGAGCACTCAGCCCCCTGGCCCCGTCCCGAGACGCAGCCATGCACGTGCCCGCGGGCTCCGTCCCCGGCCCCTGGGCAGCCGCGGGCCGCGGGTACTTCTGCTTCACCACGGCCTCGCTGGCGCTGTGTCTCGTCTTTGCTGTGGCGACCATTATGGTGCTGGTAGTCCAGAAGACGGTGAGTGGAGTTCTCTTCTTTGCCTTTCCTTTCTGATTCATGTTCAGTTTTCTCCACAGAGACTTGGGGATAAACGAAGCAGAGAACCCACGTCAACAGAGAGGGAGCAAAGAAACGGGAAACTCAGTCCTCTCAAATAATTGGGCTTTTTGAGGGAAACTTTTCTTGAGCCATCACCTCCAAACTTTCTATACACACCTGAGCCAAAGAAGGGAGAGGAGCTATTAGCCTTGAGAAATTTTCCTAGAGGAAGGGGATATGTATACACCCATAGCGGCTTCACTTCGCTGTACAGCAAAATGAAGGCAACCCTTTAAAGAAATTACACTGCAATTAAAAAAAATAATCACCGTTGCTGATCTAGAGGCTTCTATTAAAGATGGAAGAGACACGGAAACTTAATATCACATTTATACAACCAGTGTCTTGTCTTTGATGACTTCAGACCAGATTCCAGGATTCTGTATTCTCAGTCCAGATGTTTCTGAGATTTCAGAGACCTCAGCCAACGCTAAGCACTTTTTTTAGCCAGGAGTTAAGTTTCAGAGGCCAAAACAAGGAAAGGGAGCAAGGAAAGGAGGCCAGAGAGAAGACCAGGGCTCTTTAGAGCTTGGGCATGTCAGTGTTAAAGCTCACAAGACAAGTTCAAAGCTTCCTCCTGAGCCACGGCTTTGAAGAGCTTGGTGTGTCACAAAAACATAGCACATAGAAGTAGAAGGTAGAAATGTTTTTCACACCTGTTCCCTCTGAGACTGCTCAGAACCCTAAAACTACAAGCAATTTTGGGTACACACTGTGAAGTTAAGCGGTCTCAGGAAATTTACCTTTTTTTTTTTTTAAAGTAAATGGTAAGAATTACTATGAAAACAGAGGAGGTGAAGGAGGAAGCTTATTCATATTTTAGGAAATTAGTGTTTACAGCAAATCCACCAGGATGTATTTTAGAGAAAATACTGTACTAATAGTATATATTGCTCATGAATTTTTTAATGAAGTANTTTTTTTTTTTTAAAGTAAATGGTAAGAATTACTATGAAAACAGAGGAGGTGAAGGAGGAAGCTTATTCATATTTTAGGAAATTAGTGTTTACAGCAAATCCACCAGGATGTATTTTAGAGAAAATACTGTACTAATAGTATATATTGCTCATGAATTTTTTAATGAAGTAATTTTGATAGTTTAAGAACTGTACCCCCAATACTACTACCCCCTCAAAGTACATACATTTCTATTTATTCCTTCAAAGTTCTCATTTTTCAGAGTATTGCAATCCTGCAGAATTTGTTCTGGTTTCATTCAGTTGTCTTAGGTTGAATGCTCTTTACCTTATTGATTGCTGAAAAGAACCAGGCTTTAAAAGGCTTGGTTATCTGCTTCTCAAGTGTCCTCAAGAACTGACATTTAAATGAAGCTTTGAAACTCATACCTCCATAAAAGTGAAAGATAACAGAATTGCTAGCATTTGAGACTTAGACTGTAAAGTTTATGAAACTCATCATTTATTGGGCTCATCTACACCTACTGGGAATAACACACTTGAGAATATTCTAGGACTCTTTTTATTCTGTACAGACTCTATAACTTCTGTAGTTCTAATCTGAAGTAAACCAGAGGTGTATCATTCTACAGAAAGAGCCAAAGAAAGGAAATTAAAGTGGCCTTCAAAAATGTCTTCAGTTGGATTGTAGCTAGAACTGATATGAGAGAGAGAGAGAAAGAAGGAAAGAGGGGAAAGAGAGAGGGAAAGATATGGTCGTGGTACATGCGGTGGTGATGACATAGGGAGCGAGGAGGAGCTCCAGAATGCTCCTAATCCAAGTCCCACATTTGGTTGAACTGATTCTCTCCATGAAGGAACTGCAGTGGATCTTTCTGCCTCGTTTTTGTAAATGTGGAAAACGAGGAAGAGAAAGGGGACAGGGCTTGACCTAAGCTGTCCTGAGAAAGTGGGAGTCAAGACTGCTTGGCTGTTTAATGAGGCCCCTGTTCCCTTTGAGGACACAGCCAGCCACAGCAGCACTAAACATCTCCCTTCCCCCTCTTCTCTTGGGAGTGTGCCCTTCCCGGCGTCCAGTTCCTCGGCTTCCCCTCACTCTGGGAGATGAAAAGATTCACTTCACAGTCTGACTCCAGGGTTTGATGTACTATGATTTCTTAGCCTGAGAAATATCAGTAACTTGCTTACCAGTATTGTTATATACAAGTGAAGTGTTTTATAGATATCATTTCCAATAATTCATTCAGATATTAACTGTCAGAAAAACTAAGAAGAGAGAGTTAGCTCCTTGAACTTGAGTTATCAGATTCTTGCGGGAAGAGGCTTTAGTACAGGTACAACTTAGACAAATGAATCGACTCTTAACAGGATCCCGATAAAGGAATCAATGGGAGATACCTAAGGACCTTAAACTCATAGCCCAGTTATTAAAAGTGAAATGGATTGATGACCACCCAGCAGTCTTGTGAGGGTGGATGGGGGCAAGGGTGAGAACCATGAGCTGGTTCTACTGGTCTAAGAAGTCCCCACCATTACTGTGTGTGTGCTCGGTCATGTCTGACTCTTTGCATCCCCGTAGACAGTAGCCCTCCAGGCTCCTCTGTCCATGACATTTTCCAGGCAAGAATACTGGAGTGAATTGCCATTTCCCCCTTCAAGGGAATCTTCCTGACCCAGGGATTGAACCCAGGTCTCCTGAATCTCTTGCATTGACAGGTGGATTCTTAACCACTCAACCACCTGGGAAGCCCCCAGAAGTCACAGTTCTAAATAAAAAGACACATGTACAGGCAAAATGTAAACCAAGATTAACTTATATAATAAGTGGTGGAATGTAGGCACATAGGGCTACCATGAAACCACAAGTTAAGGAGATG
>SJYA01004992.1:0-28854 GCA_006410615.1 Neotragus moschatus
TTTTTTTTTTTTTTTTTTTTCCATTTGATTTTCTCTCTTTTACTGATTTGTGTGAGTTCATTGTATGTTATGGATATGAGCCCTCTATAGGTCAGCAAATATCTTCTCCCGTTCTGGGTTGTCTTTTAATCACTTTTGTAATACTTTTTGATGAGCAAATTTGTAATTCTAACATAGTTCTAATTTTTATATTTTCTTTTTTGTCTTATGCTCTTTGTGTCCTCTTTAATATTTCCCTTATCAGATGCCATGACAATATTATACAAATTTATTTCCAGAAGCTTTATCTCTGTGCTTCATCCATGTGTTAATAGTGTGAGAGAGGGGCCCATGGGTATATTTTCCCATATTCATACTTATTACTACTTCCTGCACTGTTTATATAAAGGACAGACTTTCCCATTGATCTGCACCTCTTTTGTTGTTGTTTTGTTTAAATATAAATTTATTTATTTTAATTGGAGGCTAATTACTTTAAAGAGACAGGTGATCTGCACCTCTTAATCCTGTTTCCAGGCTCTCTGTTCTATTCCCCTTGAGCTATCTTAATTATTCCACACTGTCTTAATGTTACTAAGTCTTGATATTCAGTTGAGATATCTGGTAACTTGTCAAGTTTCATGAACTAATACCACTTTGATTGTCTTTTACTCCCTTGTAGGTATCAAATGTTTCATCGAAGGTCATCTTTATTCCTGCAAAATACATCCTTTAGAATTTATCTTTAATACAGTTTTGTGGAGTGTTGAGCACTTCCAAATTGTGTTTTTCTGAAGATGTCTCCTTATTTTATTCTACCTCCATTTTAGAGGATAACTTCGCCAGCTATATATCTCAAAATGTTGAAGACATTTTCCCACTGGCTTCTAGCATCCTTGGTTGCATGAAGGAGTGAGCTGGCAGTCAAGCTGCTGGGCTGTTTCTTGGAGGTCATCTACCTTTTTTAGTTTTTCTCCTGCTGTGTTTAAGGTTTTCTCTTTGCCCTAGGGATTCTGCATTGTCGTTGTCACGTGTCAGGATGCCTGCTTCTTTTTTTTATTCAAATTGCATTGTGATAATTGTAGATTCATATGCAGTTGTAAGAAATAATACAGAGAGATCTCCCTGTCCAAATTCCCGAATTTTCCCCAGTGTTAAAGTTTTGTAGAAGTTCAACAACCAGCATTAATATTTGTACAATCCTCTGTTCTTATTCCTGTCACTCCAGTTTCACCTGTACTTGCATTTGGTTTTATATAGTGTCTCCCTGGTGGCTCAGACAGTAAAGAGTCTGCCTGAAATGCGGGAGACCTAGGTTCAATCCCTGGGTCGGGAAGATCCCCTGGAGAAGGGAAAAGCTACCTACTGCAGTACTTTTGCCTGGAAAATCCCATGGATGGAGGAGCCTGGTGGGCTACAGTCCATGGGGTTGCAAAGAGTCGAACACGACTGAGCGACTTCACTTATCCTAGTAAAGATGTGGAAAAACCCCAATACCAAAAATATACTTCCTGTTGCCTTTTTATAACCACACACACCTCTCCCCATGGCTTCCTTGGTCTAGACGGACAAACCATACAGTGACTTCCTACCCCAGTTATTTCAGGTCTTCTCTGTCTATATTTTGCGTTTCTCAGTGTCTCTTATGCATTTTCCATCTTTTCTCGACGCTGCTTTCTGGAAAATTTATTCCAACTTGTTCTTCTATCTCACTAATTTTTTCAGCTATTTGTATTCAATTGTTAAAGCTTTACATTGAATTTTTAATTTTACTTACAGTTTTAGGATGAGAAGATTGATTTTTTAAAATCAATATCTTTCTTAAAATAATTTTTATTTCTTATGTCTGTTTTTATATTTTTAGTTTGTAACTATAAGTCATCTTATGATAAATGCTTGTTAATTTAAATATTATATCTGAATTCATTATAATCTTTCTGTTGTGTATTTTGCTGGTTCTAATTAATGATATCATCTTTTTTGTGTGTCTGATCATCATCATATCTGAAAATAAAATAATTGCAGGAATAATTCAAGGCCTCAAAAGAAGGTTTTCATTTGCTTTCACCAGTGAATTGGGGGCACTATGAGAGCATCACCTGAGGAAGGTGCAGGTTCACATAAGACTTCTTTCCTTCTGCCTCACCCCTTCTTCAGAGGCTATAGCCCCTTTTAGTCTCTGCATTTCGGTAGGAATTGACTTCTGAAGTCTATCCCTTTGCCTCAGGATGCTGCCAAAACCAGAGCTCAGTTCCACAGCTGTTTCTTTCAATAGACAAATATCCTCTGGGTAAAAGCAGCTTTTAGTTTTGAGCTTAACCTTCTTAATTTTCAGTTTCTCCTAGGTTTTGGCCAGGTAATTCTTCATTATCTTGTTAGCTCTTTTAGCTTTTAGAAAAAATGTAAATATTTCACCGAGCTTTTTTAGTTACCATTTCAGTATTCTGAGGACCACTAAACATCATATTTTTGGAAATTTGAATCATGTTAATGTAGTCCATTTAGTAAAGGCTATGGTTTTTCCAGTGGTCATGTATGGATGTGAGAGTTGGACTATGAAGAAAGCTGAGCGCTGAAGAATTGATGCTTTTGAGCTGTGGTGTTGGAGAAGACTCTTGAGAGTCCCTTGGACTACAAGGAGATCCAACCCGTCCATTCTAAAGGAAATCAGCCCTGAGTGTTCTTTGGAAGGAATGATGCTAAAGCTGAAACTCCAGTACTTTGGCCACATCATACAAAGAGTTGACTCATTGGAAAAGATTCTGATGCTGGGAGGGATTGGGGGCAGGAGGAGAAGGGGACGACAGAGGATGAGATGGCTGGATGGCATCACTGACTCTATGAAAGTGAGTTTGAGTTAATTCCCGGAGTTGGTGATGGACAGGGAGCCCTGGTGTGCTGTGATTCATGGGGTCCCAAAGAGTCAGACATGACTGAGCGACTGAACTGAATGTAGTAGAGTTTAGATATAAAACACACATGCACAAACATATACAAGATGGAAGTATTCCAAAGATCCACTTGTGGGAGCAGGAAACTTTGGGAGAATTTTGTCACAGCTATCCATGCCATAATATTCTGTAAAATCAGCCACAAAACCACGGAGTCTGTTTTGTTATTTATTTTTGAGGTTAAAAAAAAACAACACACACACAAAGAAAGATGTGCAGATTGCCAAAGCTTCTTGGCACAAGGACAGCTGAAACACAGAGTGGAGCATGGAGTTGAAGAAAAGAAGAGTTATTTTCCATATTAATCACACAAGTTCATTTACTACTGAAAGTTTTCAGGCAGTTGAATTTAAAATAGTATACCCATTTGTTTGTTTGTTTTTCCTTTAGTTTAAAAACTGTGCCTACCAGTTAGCTAAAAGGAAAGATCAAAATTAGTACTTCTTCATTAGACTGGCTTCAGTTGCCTGGTAAGCTCCAGGATAGTCTCTATAAATATAAGAAGGTATATCTAAGAATATAAGCAAGAAGGTTCTCACCTTGGTCTGCAATTAAGTTAAGGCATCTTTCTACCAGGCAGTGCAACTTCAAAAAGCAACAGCGACCCTGCAGATCCATTCTGCAGGGCAGCAACAGAGATGCCAACATAGAGAACACATTTGTGGGCACAGGTGGGGAAGAAGATGGGGTGGTGAATTGAGAGAGTATCACTGAAACATACGCATTACCATATATAAAACAGATAAGCAGTGGAAATTTGCTGTATGATGCAGGGAGCTCAAATCAGATGTTCTGTCCTACAACTTAGAGGGATGGAATGCAGTGGAAGCTTGGAGGGATTGTTCAAGAGGATGGGGACATACATACATACACCTAAGACTGATTCATGTTGATATATGGCAGAAACCAACAAAATATTGTAAAGTGATTAGCCTGCAATTAAAAATAATAAAATTTTGAGAACAAGATGGCAGAGGAGTAGGTGGACGTGGAGTACATCCCTCTCCACGGATACAACGGGAATACACCTCCAGACACAGAAGTACATGCAGAACACCAGCTGAGAGTGGACAGGAGTACATATAGACCCATGCAAAACTCAATAGGATGAAGGAACTAGGGGGAAAAGTCTGAGTGTTAGTAGGACTGGACCTGCCCTCAGCAGGTGGGGTAATGGAAGCAGAGGTTGAATCCCCACAGCGGGGCAAGTGTCTGAGTCAGAGGAGAAACATTTAAAGCTAAGAGTGAAACAGTTGATCTGTAGCAGCCTAAATGGAATGAGAATCAGACAGTCCTTGCCACAGCCATACAGACCCTGGACAGGGACACAGGTCCCCTAGAAGGTGAACCAGCTAGGAGCTGGAGTTCAGGGATTGTGGAGCAATCCCTGGGCAAAGGCTGCTGTTGACCGCGGAGAGACAGATCAAGGGTATGTGAGGGAGGATATCACGGTGGGAAATGCCTGTGGAGGAAAGCCAGGCAGCCATGGAAGCAAGGCAATACTGCTGAGTTACGTGTAGGGGATCAAGCCATCACCACAGCCTTTCTCTCCCCACCTGCCAGCATCAGTAGGTGAACAACAGAGAGGCTGGCCCATCAAACGTCTGATGCACTGAACTACAGAGCAGGACCTCACCCAGGGTGCCTCTTTAAGTGCCTGACGTGCCAATCTACAGAGTAGGACCCCAGCCAGGAGGGTCCCTCTATGTGCCTGACATGCTGAACAACAGAGAAGGACCCCAAGCAAGGGAGCCATTTAAGTGCCTGGATGGGCAGAGCTATGGAGAAAGACTGGCCAAAGAGGCCTTCTGATTGCCAGCTACAAGAGGCTCAAAAAAAGACTCAGATAGGGCCATAACTCCTGCCGTGGAGGCAGTCCATGTCCCTGCACACTTGGCGCCACCAGCGTCCCCACAAGCCAAGCAGCTATGCCACCTTCATGCTCAACTCTCACTGGGACAGAGCTGCCACAGATAAAAGAAAAATCTTGCGTCTATGTGTGCAGGGTCGCTTTGGTCTTGTCCAACTCTTTTCAGCTCTGTAGACTGGTCTGCCAGGCTTCTCCGTCAGCGGGTTTCTCCAGGCAAGAATACTGGAGTGTATTGGCCAATACTGGTTGCTATACCCTTCTAGAGCACTATATTTCCTGCTGCCCTAGTCGCTAACCCCCCTGAGTACCTGGTGCTGCCAGAACCCCTGCGACCCAAGCAGCTACACCACTTCCATACCTGGCCCTCACCGGGACAAACCCAAGTCCTCCAGGGCAGCCTCAGGAGCAAACCTCAGTGGACGACCCACATGCAGAGGTGGAAACAAAACCACAATTGAAACCCAGGGGCAGTGTGGCCAAGGAAGAAGACCCAAAACCTTCCCAGCATCTGTACAAGCTGCAGATTAAATCCACAAGATTAACTAGGCAGACTCTGTGTCTATGGAATATATTAAAGGAAACTGAGAGCTCCCACAGAAGAAAATGCACTAGTTCTGTGAACACTGAAGGCAAGAACACACAGTAGTAGAACCAAATTAGAATCTGAGCTGCCCCCATGGAAGGTCCAGAGATCACCACAGTGCTGGAGGGCATCCTAAGGAGGTGAGGTGGACTGTGACTCCCAGTGAGGCAAAGGACTCTGACAGCAGTGACTCAAGAAAAACTTTTATTATTCTTATTGTTTCACTTGTTCTGTAGATTCTTTTGGATTTTTTTTCTTTTCTTTCCTTTTTTCTTGTTTTCCTTTCCCCCCTCTCTGTTGTAGTGGTTGATTTTAATGGCACTTTGAAATCTAATTAAGCTCTTGAGCTATGTTTTTTCCCTCAGTCACATTTTTTATTGTTGTTATAAACCTCTGCCTCTATGTTGGGCTTTTGCAGTTCTGTGGAGTTTTCGTTTCCCCCCCTCCCCTCTTTATTTAATTTTTAAACCTATAATCTTTTTTCCTACATTTATTCCTTTGTTTGGTTTTCCTACTATTCTTTTCCCCTCGCAGTTAATCTTTAATATGTATAAATCTTCTTTATCTACCTCTAGTAACTTTGCATATCTAATATTTCTTTCTTTCCTTTCTTTTCTTTCCTCACAACATGTTTGTTAGTTTGATTTTCATTGCTTTGTTCCCTAACTGACACCTTGCTTTAGTTTTGTTTTCTACTCTGTGCTTTAGTTAATTTTGTTCTTAACTGGTAGATACAATTTTGGGTTTCCTTTCTTCACCAGATCAATCTGTTGTACTTTATTTTTGCTAGACTATTTAGATTTTGCTCATGGGTGTATATGTACATGTGTATATTCTGGCACACTTTTTATTGTTGTTATAAACCTCTGCCTCTACATTGGGCTATTTTTTCTTCTTCTTTTTTTTATTCTTTTCTCTTTTTATAACTTTAATTTTTTAGGCCCATTATACTTTTCTACATTTATTCCTTTGTTTGCCTTTCTGACTGTTCTTCTCCCTTTGTAGTTAATCTTTAATGTATATAAATCTTCTTCATCTACCTCTATTTAACTTTGCATACCTATTCTTGCTTTCTTTTCTTTCTTTCCTTTCCTCTCAACATATTTGTTAGTTTGTTTTCATTGCTTTACAACCCACTTCACACCTTGCTTTAGTTTTATTTCCAGTTTGTGCTTCAGTTAGTTTTGTTCTTAACTGGTAAATAAAAATTTTTTATTTCCTTTGTTTGCCAGGTCAGTTTATTGTACTTTATTTATTTAAGACTCTTTTGACTTTGCTCATGTGTGTATATGTGTATATTCCATTGTTTTAATTATTACTTCCATGATTTTGTAACTGCGTTTGTCCGGGGTTCATCTTTGGTTTCTCATTTTTGGATATCTGGTTTAATCTCACATAATGCCATAACAAACAACTTGTGGAATTTTTGTTCCCAACCAGAGATCAAGCTCTGAGCCTTTGGAGTGGGAACACTGACTCCAAGGCCCTAGAATACCAGAGAACTAACCCTGAGTGAGTGAGTGAAGTTGCTCAGTCATGTCCGACTCTTTGCGACCCCATGGACTGTAGCCTACCAAGCTCCTCTGTCCATGGAATTTTCCAGGCAATAGTACTGGAATGGATTGCCATTTCCTTCTCCAGGGAGATCATCTTCCAGGGACTAACAAATAGTGAGAACTCACACAAAGGAAACCATTTGAATATAAGACCTGGCATCACCCAACCACCAGTAGCACCCTGTGCTACAGGCTGCATCTAAGCAACAAACTAAGTAAAAATACAAACCCAATCATCAGCAGACAAGATTATCACTTCACTCAGCCTTGCCTGTCAGAGGAAAAACAAACAAACAAACAAAAACTCAGTACAAATATCACCCTATAAAAAGCTTACACAAACCACTGAACCAACCTTAGGAGGGCAGAAACCAAAAGGAGGAAAAAAATCAAGCTTTTTCAAGGAAAGGATTTAACTTTCCTTGAAGCCTGAGAAAAGAAGACCTCAAAAACAATAAGTTAAAAAAAAATGAAAAAGCAAAGAAATACTACACAAATGAAGGAACAAACTAGAAACACAGCAGGCTAAATAAATGAAGAGGAAATAGGGAAACTATCTGAAAAGAATTCAGAATAATGATAGCAAAGATGATCAAAAGTCTTGAAAACAAAATAGAGAAAATACAAGAATCAATTAACAAAGACCTAGAAGAATTAAAGAATAAACATACAGAGACAAACAACACAATTACTGCAATTCAAAATACTCTGGAAGGAATCAATGGCAGAATATCTAAAGAGGAAGAATGAATCGGTGAGCTGGAAGATAAAATGGTGGAAATAAATTCTGAAGAGCAGAATAAAGTAAAAAGAATGAAAAGAACTGAGGATTGTCTCAGGGACCTCTGGGACAATATCAAATGCAACAATATTCAAATAATGGGGGTCCCAGAATAAGAAGAGAAAATGAAAGGGCATGAGAAAATTTTTGAAGAGATTATAGTTGAAAATTTCCCAACATGGAAAAGGATACAGTCAATCAAGTCCAAGAGGCACAAAGAGCTGCATACAGGTTAAACCCAAGCAGAAACATGCCAAGGCACATACTAATCAAACTAAAAAACACTAAACACAAAGAAAGAATATTAAAAGCAGCAAGGGAAAGGCAACAAGTAACATACAAGGGAAACCCCATATGTTTAACAGCTGATCTTTCAACAGAAACTCTGCAGGTCAATAGGGAATGGCAAGACATATTTAAAGTACTGAAAGGGAACACTCTACAACCAAGATTACTGTACCTGGCAAGGATCTCATTAAAAATTGATGGAGAAATAAAAATCTTTTCAGACAAAGAAATGTTAGGAGACTTCAGTACTACCAAACAAGCTTTACAACGAATGTTAAAGGGACTTATATAGTCAAGAAATAAAAGAGAAGTGCCAGGAGTCAGCACGGGAGATCCCACCCATGGCAAAGGTCATGAGGAAGAGCCCTGATGGGCAAAGGCAGATCAGGACTCGAGGGACTCCCCGACCCCACCCATGACAATGTCATGTGGGCAAGGCGGATCAAGACTCAAGAGGTCCCCTAGATCTGCTCGAGCATCTACCCCTGAAACCAAAATCTGTCTGTTATACTACATTCTTCTGACATTAACAGGAGCTATCCCTGACCACCTTTCCCTGGAAAATTAACTTAGAGCTCTAGTTAATAGTCTCCTACATATAAAAGGAGTGTCTCAGCTCAAACCTCTCTGCTGGAAGACTAGCTTGTGTGACAGGATTATCCACACTCTTGCTGCTAGTACATGATTGTTTACAACCTCTCAACCATAAACAGCACAGAGAGTCTGGAGTATTTTGAAAGTCTTAGTTAGCATAGGGCTTTTCTAAAGATAAAAATCATATTGGTGAAGGGTTTCATTGCTGAGTTAATGATTGCCGCCAGGCCTCCATAGCCTCAGGCACCTGGAAGTGTATTAATCAATGTAATTGGCATGTAGAAAAAGAAGTATAATAGTTTTGATGTTAGCAATACTAGACTTTTGAGTAAATGAATTTTCTCTTTGTTATAAATCACTGTACTCCTCTTTCTTTGTTATAAACCGTTGTATTCTTGCTATGTAAGAATGTAACTTTATCACTATTTTAAGACTAAGTAGATCTTAAGGGAAAACAAGTTTTCTGATTGACTAACCTTTATCAATAGAAAGAAAGATGGGGCCATAAAATGTTAATTGGTCTCCAGACCAGAAGATATTGTAAACAAACGAAAGACCCTTGTAAGAACAAAGGTATGCAAGGAACACTCTGTCTTTAGATAAGGGTCAGAGCAGCTGACCCTGCATAACTCTGTTCCTTACATTTATCTCTATGTACAACTTAAAGTATAAAAGCTTCCCTGAAAAATAAAGAAATGGACCAGGACCAAGACCAGCTCCATGAAAGTCTGGTTCCCCTGTGTCATCTTTTCTTTCTTACTCTCCTTTTCAAGCTAATTCCCATCTGGAGCACAGAGGTTCACCGTGTTTACTTATTTGCCTGGGCTTTTAAGACCTTAACGGGAAGGCGCCCTGCGTCTTCACTCCCTCGGGAGACTGGGAGGGTGCTTGCGGCCTACGTAAATGGTGTAAGTCTCTTGTCTCGAGACTTTATTGATTTTCTGTGTAAACCAAAAAATATAAGCCTCTTTTTCTCCTTTATTCTCTTAACTGCAAATTCTTTCCTTATCTCTCTCTAAATCTATATATCTCTCTTACCTCACCATCCACGCTTTGGATACCCTGGATCCAACTGGGGCAGGACCCTGGTAAAGAAGAAAAAAGACCTACAAAATAAACCCCAAACAATTAAGAAAAAGGCAATGGGAACATATATATCAATAATTATTTTAAATGAAAATAGATTAAATGCTCCAACCAAAAGACACAGACAGGCTGAATGGATACAAAAATAAGACCCATATACATGCTGACTACAAGAAACCCACTTGAGACCTCAAGACACATATAGACTGAAAGTGAGAAGATAGAAAAATATATTCCATGCAAAAGAGAAGCAAAAGAAAGCTGGAGTAGCAATCCTCATATAAGACAAAATAGCCCTTGAAACAAAGATTACAAGAGATAAGGAAGAACACTACATAAGGAATCAATCCAAGAGGAAGACATAACAATTGTAAACATCTATGCACCCAACATAGAAGCACCTCAATACATAAGACAAACACTAGCAGACATAAAAGAAGAAATTGACAGTAACACAATAATAGTAGGAGGCTTTAATACCCCACTCACACAAAGGGATAGATCATCAAAGCAGAAAATCAAAAGGAAAAACAAGTCTTAAATGATACACTAGATGAAAAGAATCTCATTGATATCTTCAGGACATTCCATCCACATGCAGAAGAATACAGCTTCTCAAGTGTACATGGAACATTCTCCAGGATAGACTACATCTTGGGTGATAAATCAAACCCCAGTAAATTTAAGAAAACTGAAATCATATCAAGCATATACTCTGACCACACACTATAAGACCAGGTATCAGTTACAAGAAAAAAACTATAAGAAACACAAACACATGGAGATTAAACAATACATTTCTAAATAACAGCAGGATACTGAAGAAATAAAAGGGGAAATAAAAAATTTTATAGAAACAAATGACAACAAAAACACAACTCAAAACCTATGAGATGCAGCAAAAGCAGTTCTAAGAGTGAGGCTTATAGCAATACTATCCTATCTCAAGAAACAAGAAAAACATCAAATAGACAGCTGAACTTTACACCTAAAACAACTGGAAAAAGAAGAACAATAACAACAACAACAACAAAAATTAGTAGAAGGAAAAAAATCATAAAGATCTGAGCAGAAATAAATAAAAACGAAATAAAAGAAACAATAATAAAGATTAATAAAACTAAAAGCTAATTCTTTGAGAAGATAAACAAAATTGACAAACCTTTGGCCAGACCCATTAAGAAAAAAAGAGACAAGAATCAAATCAATAAAATTAAAAATGAAAAAGGAGAGGCTACAACAGACAATACAGAAATACAAAGGATTATAAGAGACCATAATGAACAACTATAGAGCAATAAAATAGATAATCTGGAAGAAATGGACAGATTCTTAGAAAAGTTCAATCTTCCAAGACTGAGCCAGGAAGAAATAGAAATTATGAACAACCCAATTATAAGCACTGAAATTGAAGCTATGATAAAACGTCTCCCAAAAAACAAAAGCCCAGGACCAGATGGCTTCACAGGAGAATTTTATCAAACTTTTAGTGAAGAGTTAATGCCTATCCTTCTAAAACTCTTTCCAAAAAATTGCAGAGGAAGGAACACTTCCAAACTCATTCTATGAGGCCACCATCACCCTGATACCAAAACCGGACAAAGACAACACAAAAAAAGAAAACTACAGGCATAGATGAACATAGATGCAAAAATCCTTAACAAAATTTTAGCAAGAAGAATTCAGCAACACATCATAAAGCTCATACACCATAATTAAGTTGGGTTTATACCAGGGATGCAAGGATTTTTCAATATACATAAATCAATCAGTGTGATACATCATTAACAAATTGAAAGAATAAAACAAGATGATTATCTCAATAAATACAGAGAAAGCCTTTGAGAAAATTCAGCACCCATTTATGATTAAAACTCTTCAAAAAATGGGCATAGAAGTAACCTACCTCAATTTAGTAAAGGTCATAAGCCTACAGCAAACATTATTCTCAGTGGTGAAAAACTGAAAGCATTCCCCCTAAGATTAGGAGCAAGACAAGGGTGTCCACTTTCCCTACTATTATTCAATGTAGTTCTGGTAGCCCTAGCTACAGCAACCAGAGAAGAAAAAGAAATAAAACGAGTCCAGACCAGAAAAGAAGTCAGCCTCTCACAGTTTGCAGACGACATGATCCTGTACATAGAAAACCCTGAAGATAGTATCAGAAAATTATTAGAGCCAATCAGTGAATTTAGTAAAGTTGCAGGATACAAAATCAATACACAGAAATCACTTGCATTTCTATATATTAACAATGAAAAGTCAGAAAGAGAAATTAAGGAATCAATCCCATTCACCACTGCAACAAAAACAATTAAATATCTAGGAATAAACTTATCTAAGAAGACAAAAGAATTGTATTCAGAAAATTATAAGACACTGATGAAAGAAATCAAAGAAAACATAAACAGTTGGAGAGATAATTCATGTTCCTGGGTAGGTAGAATCAATACTGTGAAAATGACTGTACTACCAAGTACAATCTACAGATTCAATGTGATCTCTATCAAATTACAAAGACACTTTTCACAGAACTAGAACAACAACAAAAATTCACAGTTCATATGGGAGCAAAAAAGACCCTGAATAGCCAAAGTAGTCTTGAGAAAGAAGAATGGAGTTGGAGGAATCAAGCTTCCTGACTTCAGATTATACTGCAAAGCTACAGTCATCAAGACAGTATGGTACTGGTACAAAAACAGAAATACAGACCAATGGAACAAGATAGGAAGTCCAGAAAGAAACCCATACACCTATGAGTACATTATTTTTTACAAAGAGGGCAAGAATATACAATAGGACAGAGACAGCCTCTTCAATAAATGATGCTTGAAAAACTGGACAGCTACATGTAAAATAATGAAATTAGAACACTTCCTAACACCATACACAAAGATAAACTCAAAATGGATTAAAGACCTAAATGTAAGACCACAATCATAAAACTCTTAGAGGAAAACATAAGCAGAACACTCAATGACATAAATCAAAGCAAGATCCTCTATGACCCACCTCCTAGAGTAGTGGAAATAAAAACAAAAATAAACAAGTGGGACCTGATTAAACTTACAAGGTTTTGCACAGCAAAGGAAACTATAAGCAAGGTGAAAAGACAACCCTCAGAATGGGAAGAGATAATAGCAAATGAAACAACTGACAAAGAATTAATTTCCAAAATATGGAAGCAGCTAGGGCAACTCAAAACCAGTGAAACAAACAACCCAATCAAAACGTGGGAAAAAGACCTAAACAGACATTTCTCCAAAGAAGACATACAGATGGCTAACAAACACATGAAAAGATGCTCAACATTGCTCATTATTAGAGAAATGCAAATCAAAATTACAATGAGATATCACCTCAAGCCAGTCAGAATGGCCATCATTAAAGAGTCTGCAAACAATAAATGCTGGAGAGGGTGTAGAGAAAAGGGAACCCTCTTGCACTGTTGGTGGGAATGTAAATTGATACAGCCATCATGGAAGATGGTATGGAGAGTCCTTTAAAAATTAGGAATAAAACCACCATATAACCCAGAAATCCCACTCCTAGGCAAATACCCTGAGGAACCAAAATTGAAAGGTATACATGTATCCCATTATTCATTGCAGCACTATTTACAATAGCTAGAACATGGAAGCAACCTAGATGTCCATCGACAGATGAATGGATAAAGAAGTAGTGGTACATATACACAATGGAATGTTATTCAGCCATAAAAAGGAACACATTTGAGTCAGTTCTAATGAGGTGGATGAACCCAGAACCTATTATACAGAGTGAAATGAGTCAGAAAGACAAAGATAAATATCATATTTTAATGCATATATACAGAATGTAGAAAAATGTTACTGAAGAAACTATTTACAGGGCAGCAGTGGAGAAACAGACAGAACAGACTTACAGACATGGGGAGAGGGGAGGAGCAGGTGAGATGTATGGAGAGAGTAACATGGAAACTTACATTAGCTTATGTAAAATAGATAGCCAACGGGAATGTGCTGTATGGCTCAGGAAACTCAAACAGGGGCTCAGTATCAACCTGGAAGGGTGGGATGGGGAGGGAGATGGGAGGGAGGTTCAAAGGGAGGGGATATATGTATACCTATGGTTGATTCATGTTGAGGTTTGACAGAAAACAACAAAATTCTGCAAAGCAATTATTCTTCAATATAAAAATAAATTAATAAAAAAATAAATTTTTATAAAGGCAATAGCTAAGTGCCATTTAAATGCATCTCCTTGGTCAGTCATTATACCTTAAGTGAAGAATTATAGATTGTAAGCTTCCTGAGGAGAGAAACAACTAAAATCACACTAATAGAGACATAAGGACCCACAAAAAATTGAAATAAAAAAACCCAGGACTTCCTATTTAATAAACTGTAAAAATAAAACAGCAGTAGTTATTAGCTCATAATGTTCACTGAAAACAATAAGATGATTTTCACATAAAAAGAATTATAGTTTAGACACTGGATGATGTGGAATGTCTGTGATTCAATCCCCTTCCCTATCATCTGGAAGTGTGTTCCAGTTAACCATAGTTATATAGCCCCAGACAGCAAATCCACTCAACAACTGTGCTCCAGGTTTTTAACTCTCTATTCACCACATTCTTCAGGAAGTGGAGAACAGTAATGATTTTTGTGCTGTCATCCCTCTGTTGTTCATTTCTTCTCCTTGCCAAGATGGTTTTGCATTGAGAAAATATATTTAAGAAGTTGCCCCAGGATGGACTTATTTGGAGTCAGATGAGCTCTGCCAGACCAGGGATGTTCTCAGCTACACACGGATGTGTCATAAGCGATAAAGGATTAGAAGGTCTCCAGTTACCATAGGATGGATGTGGGTGGCCTCACAGTACCTATGAAGGTAGTTTTCTTCAATTATTTTCATTAAATATTGTGTGGATCCCAGGAAGAAGAATCAAATATATGTGAAGTACAAAAATAAGAATGCAATATGTGGACACCCTTTGGTTTACAACTCAGCATTGCACCTCTTTCTAGACCTGAATGCTGGTCTCCAATCTCATCCTGAGTCTTGGCCTCCCCTTCTAGTCCGGATAACCATCATATTTCCAGTATCTTTTCTTTGCTTTTTAAGGTTGTTGCCTAGCATATATATGCAAGCAGCATATTGTTTACTTTGTGTGTGTGTGTGTGTGTGTGTGTGTGTGTGTGTGTTAGTCGCTTAGTCATATTTGACTCTTTACAACCCCATGGACTGTAGCCTGCCAGGTTCCTTTGTCCTTAGGGTTCTCTAGGCAAGAATGCTAGACTAGGTATCCATTCCTTTCTCCAGGGGATCTTCCCAACCCAGGGATTGAACCTGGGTCTCCTGCATCACAGGCAGATTCTTTACCATCTGAGCCACCAGGGAAGCGCCATTGTTTACTTCAGTGCTTTATACAGATGGAATTATCAAGTGTCTTCTTGAATGTGGCCTTTTTGCTCCTGAGATTCTTCCATATTGAATCTGGCTATGATTCACTCATTTTCCTGTCATATACTGGTTCCTTTTACCCATATTCCACAGTTCGTGGATTCACCCGACTATTGGGTTGTATGCAGCTTTTCTCTGGTGACAAGCAGTGCTTCTAATAACATTCTTATACACATTTCATGGGATCCCTGGGAATGTGGTTTTCAGGAATAGAGACAAGGGTGGAAATCTATAGGTCCTAGAATTTGTGTGTCTTCAACTCAGTTGGAGAACACATTTTCGAATCCAGTTCACACTTACTTCCACCAGGAGCACATTGTAGTTTGCTGGCTCCATACTCAAGGCCAAAGCATCAAGGCCTGACATCTAGTGGGTATGAATGAACTTCTCATTACAGTCTTAAATTTCCATTCACCTGAGTCTTAGTGAGATGGAACATCTTATATTTTCTGGCTTCTTGTTTTTCTCAAGAGAAATGACTACTTTTTCTCATTTTTTGGCCCATTTTATTAGATTGTTTGTCTTCTTCCTGTTGATTTTTGTGATTTCTTTATACATCCCAAACTCTAATTTTTTATCGGTTATAGACATTACAAATATCTCCTGATTTTGGTTTGTCTTAACTTAGGAATATTTTGAGCAGAAATTCTTGTTTTTAAATGTATCCATTAATTCATGTAAGGACCTTGTTTTAGAAAGCCCTCTCTATGCTATGGGTGTAAAGATATTCTCCATCAGCCTATCAATTGATAATTACTGGGTTTAGGCCCTAGCTCATCTTCCCCATAATTATCCCAATCCTTTCTCTTTAAAAGTCTATTTGTCTCCATTAATTTAAATGCCACCTTATCATCCTCAAGTTTCTGTGTGCTTCATTTCTGTTTCTGGGCCCTCTTCTATTTTGTTCACTGGCTTGATTATTAGACTTTAGTAATTATTCTTTAGAGCTTCCCTGGTGGCTCAGAGGGTAAAGTGTCTGGTGCAATGCGGGAGACCCGGGTTCGATCCCTGGGTTGGGAAGATCCCTTGGCGAAGGAAATGGCAACCCACTCCGGTATTCTTGCCTGGAGAATCCCATGGACGGAGGACCCTGGTGGGCTACACAGTCCACAGGGTCACAAAGAGTCTGACATGACTGGATATCAGCTCTTTTGGACTTCAAGCTCTTAAATTCTAGAATACATTGGTTTAATAAGTTTCATTACAATAAAGTGTACATGAAAACAAGCCAAAATCCTTGGACATTTTATTATTGATAGAATAACATTCATTTTACAGATTTACTAAAGGCAAAGCTGATTTTTTAAATATATATTCCACACTATAAACACTGTGTTTCTCTCCATGTATGTAGGTCTTAGTTAATGCTGTTTTATTACATTTAAACATTTTCTCCATGAATGGCTTGCATACTTTTGATAATTTATTCTTCGATACTTAATTTTTAAAATATGGTAAAGGTTATATTTGTTTGATTTCATTTTCTACCTTTTTGTTGCTAATGTATAGAGGTATGATTTAAGGTTTTTATTGCTTTCTATGTTCAGCAATCTTGCTAAATTTACTCAATTATTCTTTAGAGGTTAGTTTTATCCATAATGTTTTTGTAATATCTGTATTTTGAAATCAAGGTAAGGAATGTCACATAAAATGAGGTAGGAATACATCCTCTACTTCTATACTTTAGAATAGTTTGTGTAAGGCTGGAATTAATTAATCTAGTGAATGTTTTATGGAAATTAGAATTAAAATATCTGAGCCTCTTTGGAAAGGTACACAGGACGGGAGACTTTTAACTACTGATTCAGTCTCTTCCTAGTGAAAATTCTATTTTTTTCCCCATTTTTATGAAAGTTAAATTTATATTTTTGAGAATTTGTTCATTTTATCTAACATTTTATATTCATTAGAATAATATTTGAATATTAACTAATTACTTTTAAACTACACAGAATATCTAGTTATACCCTCTCTTCATCAATATTATTTTTTTTTTTAACTTTTTTTCCTTGTTTAGTCACCAGAGTTTGTCAGTTTTGCTATTTATTTCAAGTAATCAATTTTTGGCTTTGTTTATTCTCTCTATTGTATGTCTGTTTTCTTTCTATTCAGTTCAGTTCAGTTCAGTTGCTCAGTCGTGTCCAGCTCTTTGCAACCCCATGAACCGCAGCATGCCAGGCCTCCCTGTCCATCACCAACTCCCAGAGTTCACCCAAACCCATGTCCATTGAGCTGGTGATGCCATCCAACCATCTCATCCTCTGTCGTTCCCTTCTCCTCCTGCCCTCAATCTTTCCCAGCATCAGGGTCTTTTCATAGAGTCAGTTTTTCACATCAGGTGGCCAAAGTATTGGAGCTTCAGCATCAGTCCTTCCAATAAACACCCAGGACCAATCTCCTTTAGGATGGACTGGTTGGATCTCCTTGCAGTCATCTATTATTTCCAATTTTTGGAGGTGAATGCAGATTTTATCTAATTTCTTAAGCCCATTTAATTTGAGGCTTTTCTAGTTTATAACATAATGATTTAAAACTCTGTAATCCTTCCTGGAACCACATCGGCTTCATCACATGAGTTTGATACACAGCATTTTCATTACCATGTTGTTAGCTATGGTAACTTTCATCATGGACTAGGTAACTTTCCTCATGATTTCTTACTTGACCTATGATAGAAATGTTAAATTTCTAAATGTATTAGTTTTGCCTTATCTTGTTGTTAATTATTTCTGACAAACCCACTGTGATCAGAGCTTGCGTCCTAAATAACCCCAGTTGTTAGAGGGTAATGGGCAGAAGGCCAGGGGTCTCCAAATGGAGGAAATAGCCTGCAAGTGTCAGACATTTTTCTCTCTCTTAAGTGGCAGGAGGAAACAAACTAGGGATATTTTTTCCTTCTCCATACAAATTTAAAAGGAGGTTTCTCTTAAAATACTGTGTTGCCATAATGACACCTGGTTTCACCTGAAGTTAACTATTCTCAAACCTTGAGATAACCAATGCATTTCTCTTATGGAAATGTTTATCTTAAGCTATGCTAATGTGTTATGCATTTACCCCAAACTCTGTCTTTAAGTCAGGTTCCGCCTCACGGCTCAGAACCTACTTGACAAACCAATATATTACACTCAGATATTGTTCCCTTAATCTATGTAAATGAAACTATTTGTATGGTGATCTGCCCTTCTTCAAGTTAATCATTTTACGGTCCAGGATAAACCATTTGGTGCCAAGGTTATCCCAAAATGCATCTTATGGGTGAGGGGCCTGCTGCCATTCTGAGTTTTAAGACATTTCTTTCTTTCATTAACAGACTGCTGGTGACTATATAACATCCAGCTGAAGACTAGCAGGGGGGTACTCTTTCTGCCCCCTTCTGATGCCCATGTCAGAACCTTTCTCTATCTCCTTTATACGTTAATAAAACTTTATTACACAAAAGCTCTGAGCAATCAAGCCTTATCTCTGGCCCCAGACTGAATTCATCTTCTCCGGAGGCCAAGAATCCCAGCGTCTTTGCATGATTCAACAACAACCCTTCAGTTGTGTAATGTTTGGTGAATCTGGCTTTCCAGCACACTACGTGGTTAGTTTCATGGTAGTTCTAAGTGCTCTTGAACAGCTGAATGTTTTGCAATTTGATCTGTTAAGGTTGTTAGTTGAGGTAGTCAGATCTTCTATACTCTCACAATTTTGTGTCTTGTCTTTCCAGTTACCAGACAAATTTCCCAGTTCTGATAATGTATTAATATGTTTTTCATCCTTTTCATTTCATGCATAAAGATTGTATTATTAAACAGGTATTTACAAATTAAATTCTTAAATCTTGCTAGTAAATTGAAACATTTCTCAACTTTATAATTACCTTTTTACCTCTATTAGTTGTGTGTGGTTTTTTTTTTTGCCTTAATATCTATTTGTCTGCCATTTACAGAGTTTCACTTTAAACTATTGCTTGCTGAATGTGTCTTTTTTTTTCTTTCTGAATGTGTCTTTGTTCTACCCTTCCATGTTCAAACTGTATCCTGAAATTTTAGGTGAGTCTTTTATTTTTTAGTTAAGATTAGAAATCTGGTCTTTTAAATGAATCTTTAATTATATTTTATAGTACTTTCATATTCTTGCAAATAAAATTAGGGAAAAGTAATAATACAAAAAATGAGATCAATTTCCCCAGACATCACTAAAACACTCTGAAACTCATGTAACAAAGCACAAAAGATTTCTGCATTGTACGTAACATGTTAAACCCAATTTATCTAACCAGTTTGAACTTAATGGATGTTATTGAATATACTGTGTGTTCATTCTGTGGAGTATTGAATGCAAATTATCTTGACTCTCTATGTTTAATAATGAATAAGTACTGTTGCAGAACTAAACAGGGAAATCATATGTTAATCATGGTAGGCATGCTATCTAAATTGGATCTAGGAGTTAGTGCCCCTAGGTAACCTACAGAAACAACCAGAAGCTAAACCCACAGGAAAATAATATTAGCAAGAGATTAGACCTTATTGGAAAAAGAGAGGAGATATTTCTGCAAGAACAGGAAAACTTCTTTACTGAACTTACACAGAACTTAACATTTTTGTTGATACATATGTAGATATATGTTAGTTGGCTTTCATTTCAGATAATAATTTTTGATGCAACATATGCAAGTCATTATTACAAATACCTAACTTTTGAGAGCTCAGACAGGAGGGATATCTGTATGATTTCTACTGTCTTATTTTCATGCTTTCTCTGTATCCCATCTTATCCGTTTCTATTTGGCTTTACTTTTTTCAAAATATGGATTAGATAGTTTTCCTTTCTCATTTTTCTCTCTATAGACTTGAAATTTAAGCCTTTTACATCTGGTCTTTCATTGGTTACCTTAGCATTTCCAACCTGCCTAGGTATCAAAATCCAAAATTACAATTTTCACTGTTTTTAAACAGTGATCTTATTAAACCTTTCAATCTGATCAAGTCCTCCTGATTTATATGTAATTTTTGACTATCCTAGTTCTACCCTGTTTAAACCAAAAGAAGAAAAAAAATGTTGTTTGTGCATCTAATGCTCTTTATATTTATCCACATATTTACTGCTTTCTTTGTCTTCCATTCTTTTGGGCACCTTCCATATCGAATTGGTTTCCTTTTGTCTGGAATCCATCTTTTGAATTTTTTAAAATGTATATCTTTTGTGACAAACTCACACTTTTCTTCATCTAACAGTATGCTTTTTTCTTTTTTTGTTGTTTCTTCAAATTTATTTTTGCTCACTATATAATTCTAGATTGACATATATTTTCTTTCATCACACTAAATCATTCCACTGCTTTCTCAATTGTTGGCCTGATTATTTTCAAATTTGCTACTATCTCATTCTTTCACCTCTATTTCTAGAACTCCAAATATGTGAATTATATTAGAATTTTTTCTCTCTTGTACCCATCTCTTTTCTATTATATTTTCTCACTGTCCTACTTTAAGGATACATTTCTGAGACCCATCATCTGGTACATCATCATCTGGATAATCTCATGAAATAGCTAATTATCTGTTAAATCGAGCCACAGTTTTATTTCAATTTATTTTTTCTAATTTCTGACAGTTATATGTATTCTTCTTCAGGTCTGCTTTTTAAAGTTTATAGTACTTTTCTTATATGTTAACATTCTCTTTTTAAAAGGAAATATTTTAAGAATACTCAACTCCGTCTGTCTGTCTGATAAATCCAATATCTGGAAGTTTTGCACCTTTGATTCAGCTGTTTACTCAGATGGTGCGCCTTCTTGTTGTCCTGTTTTCTTGACTGTTGGCAGTTTTGACAATAAGCCGCTTTTCTCTACGTGACATCTGCTAGTATTCCTTGAGGCTTTGGTGGTGGGTGGTATGTTTGCATTCGTTTCTTCCAGGCTCCACAGGACACTTTTACACTGAAAGACTGCTGACAGCCTTTGTGAGCCACTTGGATGACAGGCCTGCCGTCTGCAAATGCTGTGCTCTGGTTTGTTAAGAACAAATGGAGAAGCTTCCTTTCACGTGAACCTAATGTCAGTTTCAAAACAGGTAATTTTGATTCAGTGTTCTTCCATTTCATTCTGTAGTCAAGGACTTAATGCACTGAAGTCCTGTGCAAGGAGCAACATCTATGTGACCCTGACCTTGAATAGTTTTGCCACTTGCCACTACCTGCCCCCAAGCTAACACCTGCGAAAACTGAATTTCAAGTTCACTTAAACTGGACAAATATCTTCAAAGTGGTATGTCCACTCACCTGTCAGAATTCTTATTGTCACTAGTTTTTGGCCCCTGAGGGAGGCTGGATCAGGCTGGAAATTCTTTCATGATATCATCACAGTACATCAAAAGCATGTTTCCTTATTACTCCAGCTAGTGTATAGATGACTGTGTATGTGTATGTATAGAAATATCTGCTCTCTACTGTCCCCTAAAGTCATTAATTATCTGACATACGATGCCTGTGTCTGAGGATGAAAGTATGTGTGCTGTGTGCTAAGTTGCTTCGGTTGTGCTAGCCTGCCAGGCTCTTCTGTCCATGGGATTCTCCAGGCAAGAAAACTGGAGTGGGTTGCCATGCCCTCCTCCAGTCCCCGAGGGACTGAAAGGACATCTCCTGCATTTACAAGCAGGTTCTTTGCCACTAGCACCACCTGTATATATGAGTGTGTAAAAACATCTGCTCTCCACTGTTCACTAAAAAGTCAATGATTATCTGACACATAACGCCTATGTCTGAGGATACAAATAAGGCATTTATATTTATCCAACAAACGTGATCACCTACCATCTTCATTTTATGTTGTTTCCATTTTTTGTTGCCTTTGAATTCATAAAAGCCTCTCCAGAAGATCTTCTCCATGGAAGCTGGGACACTTGACAGTATCACATGGTGGTTTTTCCTTCTCTTGGAAAGAAGATGAAATAAAATCCAGTTTCCTGTGACCTTTCCCTGAAGACAGACAATATAAAATGTCATCAAATTCCTTGCTATATCTTTCTTTCTGTTTGCTTTCTTCTGTTTGCTTATCTTTGAAATTACGTTTGCTTGTGATTGATGTTTCTATAAAATACTAGAGACAAACAAGCATCTCAGTGTCCCAAGGGAGGTAAGAAACTTGTGTTTAGCTGTGACTATCAGCCCCCAATTTCTGCTTTGGGAATAGTGATAAAGGGATCTGAAGACTCACCATTTTGGACTAATAGCTCATTCCAGATATGGAGACAGCAGCTGGGAGATTAGAATAAAATGTTTAAACAAAAATAAAAAAGGAAAAACATAGAACAGGAGGGGGAAACTCAGCCTATTTAGATCCATGTACATGAACATTTAGTGAATATTTACTTCAGTTTGGGAGCAGCTAAAAACATATGAATCTGTATGACTGAGCAACATTGGGCTTGCTGGTTAACCATGTTCCTTTTCAAGAAAAAAAGTTTTTAATAAATAGGTAAACATTTCAGCATGGTGTAACTCTTAATATTTTTCCCAAAATGCTTTCCATATTTCCCATAAACTAGAAGTATCTATAAGCTACTGAACATTGACAGAGCACTAACAGAGTGCAGGCAACTTTGCAGAGATTATAAAACTTGGTTCATCTCTCAGTAATTCTTGCCTCCTATTTTGAAAGTGAGAAAAAGTGAGGGATAAAGAGACTAAATAACGTGCTGTTTACTTGTATGTTAAATAGAGAAAGTAGGGTTTAAGCTAATCCAATAAATCCTCTGATTTTCCAGTATAACTCATAGCAGAAAAAAATCTAGCATAAGTTACATTATTTTTATTTATACTGAAACTGGAACATCATTTAAGGAGCATTAAAGAAACAGGAGTATTTTATAATTCAAATTTGAGAAACAGTTTTATTTTTCTTCAAGGAGTGACTCTCTTTTCCAGAGCAAGGAAGCTTAAGAAACTTAATGGATCAGTGACGGTAGAAATAAAGTTAATATTTTAGAGGTCCTATGCACTTGTGTGTCCATAACCAACTTGTATATGCGCGTGTGTCTTCCCAGGTAGTGCAGTAGGAAAGAGTTACACCTGCCAGCGTAGGAGACAGAAGAGATCCAAGTTTGATCCCTGGATCAGAAAGATCCCTTGGAGTAGGAAATGACAACTTACTCCAATATTCTTGCCTGTGAAGTTCCATGGACAGAGGAGCCTGTGGGTTACAGCCCATGGGGTCACAAAGAGTTGGATACAACTGAGCAATTGAGCATGCACACGTCAAAATAAATACTAAGATTGGTGCAAAAGTAATTGCGGTTTTCATTGTTGAAATTTTCCATTTGATACTGGAATACATTCTTAAATAAATGTGGTTATATTATACATCATTTTAACCTGCATTTCTCACTTTCTGTTTTCTTCTAATGATTCATTACTTGCTGTTTATTTTAAATTTATTTTAACATCATGGAAATGATGTTAGATAAAAAGCAAATTTAAATAATTTTCTTATTCGAGTTCAAAACGGGTTGTAAAGGATCAGAGACAACTTGCAACATAAACAACGCACTTGGCCCAGGAACTGCTAAGAACATATAGTGCAGTGGTGTTCAAGAAGTTTTGCAACAGAGACGGGAGATTTGAAGGTAAGGAGCACAGTGGCTGGCCAGAGGAAGTTGACAACAACCAGTTGAGAGCAGTCATTGAAGCTGATCCTCTTAAAACTACATGAGAAGTTCCCCAAGAACTCAACGTTGACCGTTCTACAGTCATTCAGCATCTGAAGCAAATTGGCATGGTGAAGAAACTTGGTAAGTGGGTACCTCATGTGCTGACTGAAAATCAAAAAAAGCGTCATTTTGAAGTATCATCTTCTTTTATTCTATGCAATGACAATGAGCCATTTCTTGATGAGATTGTGACGTGTGACCAAAAAAAAAAAAGGATTTCATATGACAATGACCAGCTGAGTGTTTGGACTGAGAAGAAGCTCCAAAGCACTTCCCAAAGCCAAATTGACACCAAAAAAAAAAAAGTCATGGTCACTGGTTGTTGGTCTGCTGCCAGTCTGATCCACTACAGCTTTCCGAATCCCAGAGAAACCATTATATATGAGAAGTATGCCCAGCACATCAGCAAGATGCATCAAAAGCTGCAATGCCTGTGGCCAGCATTGGTCAACAGAAAGGGCCCAGTTTTCTCCATGACGACACCTGAACACAGATCGCACAACCAACATTTCAAACATTGAGTGAATTAGGCTATGAAGTTTTGCTCTCTCCCATCACATTCACCTGACCTCTTAGCAACTGATTACCACTTCTTCAAGCATCTTGACAACTTTTTTGCAGAGAAAATGCTTGTACAACCAGTAGAATGGAGAAAATGCTTTGCAAGAGTTTGTTGAATCCTTAAGCACAGATTTTTACACTACAGGAATAAAAACAACTTATTTCTCATTGGCAAAAATATGTTGATTGTAATGGTTCTTATCTTGACTAGTAAAGATATGTTTGACCCTAGTTATAATGATTTAAAATTTACAGTCCAAAACCGCAACTTTGTTTGCACCAACCTACAGATGGTGATTGCAGCCATGAAATTAAAAGATGCTTACTCCTTGGCAAGAAAGTTATGACCAACCTAGATAGCACATTCAAAAGTAGAGACATTACTTTGCCAACAAAGGTCCATCTAGTCAAGGCTATGGTTTTTCCAGTAGTCACACATGGATGTGAGAATTGGACTGTGAAGAAAGCTGAGCACTAAAGAATTGATGCTTCTGAACTGTGGTGTTGGAGAAGACTCTTGAGAGTCCCTTAGACTGCAAAGAGATCCAACCAGTCCATCCTAAAGGAGATCAGTCCTGGGTGTTCTTTGGAAGGACTGATGCTAAAGCTAAAACTCCAATACTTTGGCCACCTCATGTGAAGAGTTGACTCATTGGAAAAGACTCTGATGCTGGGAGGGATTGGGGCCAGGAGAAGAAGGGGACAACAGAGGATGAGATGGCTAGATGACATCACTGACTCCATGGATGTAAGTTTGAGTGAACTCCGGGAGGTGGTGATGGACAGGCAGGCCTGGTGTGCTGCGATTCATGGTGTCACAGAGTCGGCCACGACTGAATGATGAACTGAACTGAACTGAATACTATATATAGAACATATGTTTGACTCAGAAAAGAGAGATTAAAAACAAGCTTTTCCATAAAAAAAAAATACATAAATGTATTCATGAATAACATGACAGCAAGAAAATACAGACACTTTCTTCTTTCTAATATTTTCCTATCTGACAGATTTCTTTCTAACCCAGGACCATTGTTATATAAGAAAATTATTAGCCACTATAGTATATTCATATATTGTTAAATGAAGTAAAGAAATATTGTCAGTTTAATGTAAGATGGCACCCCACTCCAGTACTCCTGCCTGGAAAATCCCATGGACGGAGGAGCCTGGTAGGCTGCAGTCCATGGGGTTGCTAAGAGTTGGACACAACTGAGCAATTTCCCTTTCACTTTTCACTTTCATGCATTGGAGAAGGAAATGGCAACCCACTCCAGTGTTCTTGCCTGGAGACTCCCAGGGTCGGGGGAGCCTGGTGGGCTGCTGTCTATGGGGTCGCACAGAGTCGGACACGACTGAAGTGACTTAGCAGCAGCGGCAGCAGCAATGTAGCTTTTATAATGCTATGATTAACACAAAAAAAGATATGTGTTTTTATTAAAATTCTCAAAAAAGATGTAGCAATCCACAATGGAAATGTTTACAGTAAAATGACACTCAGACCAATGTCCATGTTTAAACCTCTCATAAAATATCTCTAGGAAAGTGGTGAAAGGTGAGCTACAAACCACAGTTATTTTACTTTGCTCATTGGCATTTTATTACCATCAAAGGACTCATATAAATTTATGTGGAATTGGATAAGGCTTGAATAAATCTGTGGCATCATTTCAAGGATCTATATAGTAACGCAACCATGAAAGAATGCCTCACAGTGCCTTCAGAACCCTGAGCCAACTGGCAGTTCATTTGCTTCAAGACTCACTACCTGTATTTCCTTTCCGTGATAAAGGCAGAAAATGTGCTAATTGTTAGGTAAAAATAATACTGATGTTGTTCTAAATTTCTAGAATATTACTGACAGACATGGCTACTTATTTACTTTCTCTGATGCTGTAGATATTGAAATATTTTATTTTGAGTGGGATGTTTCTTTACGAATATCTAGCTTCATTTCCTCAGGCACATACTGCTGTTGCTAAGTCGCTTCAGTCGTGTCCGACTCTGTGCGACCCCATAGACGGCAGCCCACCAGGCTCCGCCGTTCCTGGGATTCTCCAGGCAAGTACACTGGAGTGGGTTGCCATTTCCTTCTCCAATGCAGGAAAGTGAAAAGTGAAAGTGAAGTCCTCAGTCGTGTCCAACTCTTCGCGACCCCATGGACTGCTGCAAACTGAAATTCTAAATATAGAAATAGATGGTCTATACACCAACATATATTACCTGATAACAGGAGAAAAATTCCTTTCCTCAATATGTTCAAGGCTGGCTTCAAAGGCCTCTCTGTACTGGGGTTTCTCATCCTCGGCTCTGCTGGTGTTTTGGGGATAGTAACTGTTGTGATTGTCCTGTGTATAGTCACATGTTTTTATCAGCACCCTTGACCTCTACCCCCAGAACACCATGGCAATGCCTCCCAGCACCTCTCTCTCCAGCACTGCGCCTACCAACAATGTCTCTAGGCATTGTGAGCAATTCTCATGAGCCAAGTCATCACTAAAGAGTTCATATAAGTATTCATGATTTAAAAGTATATTAGTTGGCCTTGGATTATCAAGTTTACATCATTTTTCTGGCAGTCTATGTTATGTACAGTTTAAGATCACCTCTCTATCATCTCATGTTATGTATAAAACTCTGCTCTAAAGTTTTAGCTTTAGAAAAATTACAGTGAACTGCAGGCTACATTACATAGGGAGAATAAATGGAGCTTAGAGTTCATATAAAAACCATATTATAGAGGAGGAATTCGAGCAGCCCATTAGGGGCCCAGGTGAAGAACTATAAGTGTCACGTTGTAGAGTCATGAAGTAGGAGGGCATCATGTGTATGTATGTGTGTGTATATATATATATATCCCATATGTATGGTTATATATGGGATTCTCCAGGCAAGAAAACTGGAGTGGGTTGTCATTTCCTTTTCCAGGGAACTTCCCTACCCAGTGATCTCTATATCAATATATTTGCTATAAGTTCATTTTCAAAAGCTTAACCTGACATTTGTGGGACAAGATGTCATCGTGGAAGAACCTAAGTTCAACTCCTCTCATAAAAAGAGCAAAATCACAACGAACGGCAGAACAACCATTGACAAAAAAGACCAGAAGTTACCAAAAAAAGATCTTCTACTTCCAAAGACAAAGAAGAAGCCACAACAAGACAATAGGAGGGGCTCGTTCATAACACAAAAGCCTAATGTGATTAAGGAAGCTGCTTATGCTTACTATCTTGTTAAGGATTTTTTTTGTAGTTGTCAATACATATTGAATTTTACTGAATTTTTAAAACATTCATTCTAGATGATTGTATGTTTTTTTTTTTTTTGCTGATGGAATGATTTACTTTTTCATTTGTTTTTAAATTGAAGTAGAGTTGATGTACGATATTATATGTTATAGGTGTACAATATGGTGATTCACAACTTTTAAAGTTCATACTCTATAGTTAATACAGAATATTAGCTCTATTTCCTATATTGCACAATATTTCCCTGTAGTTTATTTATTTTATACACAGTTGTTTGTACCCCTTCATTCCATCCCTCTATCCTGCCCCTTCCCGCTTCCCATTCCCCACTGGTAATCACTGGTTTGTTCTCCATATCTGTCAGTCTATTACATTTTTGTGATGCTCACTAACTTGTTTGATTCTTTTATATTATACATGTAAGTGACAGCATACACTACTTGTCTTTCTCTGACTTATTTCATGTAGCAACTTCCAGTTCAGTTCAGTTCAGTTCAGTCGCTCAGTCGTGTCCCACTCTTTGCGATCCCATGAATCGCAGCACACTGGGCCTCCCTGTCCATCACAAACTCCCTGAGTTCACTCAGACTCACGCTCATCGAATGAGTGATGCCATCCAGCCATCTCATCCTCGGTTGTCCCCTTCTCCTCCTGCCCCCAATCCCTCACAGCATCAGAGTCTTTTCCAATGAGTCAACTCTTCACATGAGGTGGCCAAAGTACTGGAGCTCCAGCTTCAGCATCATTCCTTCCAAAGAAATCCCAGGGCTGATCTCTTTCAGAATGGACTGCTTGGATTTCCTTGCAGTCCAAGGGACTCTCAAGTGTCTTCTCCAACACCACAGTTCAAAAGCATCCATTCTTCAGCACTCCGCCTTCTTCACAGTCCAACTCTCGCATCCATACATGACTACTGGAAAAACCATAGCCTTGACTAGACGGATCTTAGTCGGCAAAGTAATGTCTCTGCTTTTGAATATGCTATCTAGGTTGCTCATAACATTCCTTCCAAGGAGTAAGCGTCTTTTAATTTCAGGGCTGCAATCACCATCTGCAGTGATTTTGAGCCCCAAAAAATAACGTGTGACACTGTTTCTACTGTTTCTCCATCTATTTTCCATGAAGTGATGGGACCAGATGCCATGATCTTCGTTTTCTGAATGTTGAGCTTTAAGCCCACTTTTTCACTCTCCTCTTTCACTTTCATCAAGAG
>SJYA01004992.1:33064-43239 GCA_006410615.1 Neotragus moschatus
GGCAAAGTAATGTCTCTGCTTTTGAATATGCTATCTAGGTTGCTCATAACATTCCTTCCAAGGAGTAAGCGTCTTTTAATTTCAGGGCTGCAATCACCATCTGCAGTGATTTTGAGCCCCAAAAAATAACGTGTGACACTGTTTCTACTGTTTCTCCATCTATTTTCCATGAAGTGATGGGACCAGATGCCATGATCTTCGTTTTCTGAATGTTGAGCTTTAAGCCCACTTTTTCACTCTCCTCTTTCACTTTCATCAAGAGGCTTTTTACTTCCTCTTCACTTTCTGCCATAAGGGTGGTGTCATCTGCATATCTGAGGTTATTGATATTTCTCCCAGCAATCTTGATTCCAGCTTGTTTCTTCCAGTCCAGCATTTCTCATGATGTACTCTGCATAGAAGTTAAATAAGCAGGGTGACAATATACAGCCTTGACGTACTCCTTTTCCTATTTGGAACCAGTCTGTTGTTTCATGTCCAGTTCTAACTGTTGCTTCCTGACCTGCATACAGATTTCTCAAGAGGCAGGTCTGGTAGTCTGGTATTCCCATCTCTGTCAGAATCTTCCACAGTTTATTGTGATCCACACAGTCAAATGCTTTGGCATACTCAATAAAGCAGAAATAGATGTTTTTCTGGAACTCTCTTGCTTTTTCCATGATCCAGCGGATGTTGGCAATTTGATCTCTAGTTCCTCTGCTTTTTCTAATACCTTCCAAGTCCACCCATATTGCTGCAAATGGCAAAAGTTCCTTATTTTTTTATGGCTGAGTAGTATTCCATTTGGAGAAGGCAATGGCACCCCACTCCAGTACTCTTGCCTGGAAACTCCCATGGATGGAGGAGCCTGGTAGGCTACGGTCCATGGGGTCGCTAAGAGTCGGACATGACTGAGTGACTTCACTTTCACTTTTCACTTTCATGCATTGGAGAAGGAAATGGCAACACACTCAAATGTTCTTGCCTGGAGAGTCCTAGGAATGGGGGAGCCTGGTGGGCTGCCATCTATGGGGTCGCACAGAGTCGGACACGACTGAAGTGACTTAGTAGTAGGAGTAGTATACTGACAGGTGTGAGGGGATATCTCACTGTGATTTTGATTTATCCTTCCCTAATAATTAGTGATGTTGAGCATTTTACAATGTGTCTGTTGCCCATATGTATGTTGTCCTTGAAAAAGTGTCTGTTCAAATCTTCTACCCATTTCTAAATGGGCTGTTTGTTTTTCTGATGTTGAGTTGTGTGAGCTGTCTATATATGCTGAATATTAAGCCCTTATCAGTTATATCATTTGCAAGTATTTTCCTCCATTCAATCTGTGACCTTTACATTGTGTTGATGGCCTCCGTTGCTATGCAAAAGCTTTTCAGTTTAATTAGGTCCCATTTGTTTATTTTTTCCTTTGCTTCCTTCGCTTTAGGAGAAAGAATTGACTTACTTTTGAATGTTAATACACCCTTGTATTTTTTAGTTTATCTCACTTGGTATTGATGTATATATATTTTATATATGGCTGTATATGAATACAGCCATATATTTATATATATATATATTTATTTATATATTTATTATAATAAATATATCTGTTTATCAAATAAATGGTGTAAATTATTTTAATGATCTTATTCAATTATGGTGTTGGGTTTACACTGGTTTCATAAAATAAACTGAAAGGTATTTAAAAAACAAAAACAAAACCCATGCCCTAAAGGAATGCTGCAGTGGAGGTGATCCAGAGGCTCCAGCGGGTGAGTGGGCAGGCAGCGGGCAAGGTGGAGGCTGGGAAGCCAGTAATGGGATGCTTCTGAGACACAACATCAAGGCTTTCATTTCTGGAGGCCACTTGCAATAACAAAGCTGATTTCCCATGTCAGAGCATTAGTCAAGAGTGAAAGGAATGTTTAAGCATGGAAATGATTGTGGCTCATTTATCAGAGTTGAAGCCCTAGATGGGCCCATAATCTTCCCTTTTATTGCAGGAATAGATGGTTCTTGGTGGACGTGCTTGCTGGTGGGCAATATTTTAAAGCATCGAATTGCAATTACATTAAACCATATTTACATTTGTTTATACATATGTCACTCGGTCGTGTCTGACTCTTTGAGACCCCGTGGACTGTAGCCCACCAGGCTCCTCTGTCCATGGGATTCTCCAGGTAAGAATACTGGAGTGGATTGCCATTTCCTTCTCCAGGGGATCTTCCCAACCCAGGGATCGAACCTGGGTCTCCTGTATTGCAGGCAGATGCTTTATCCACTGAGCCACCAGGGAAGCCCCATATATACATACACTAACCTACACACACACACACACACACACACACACACACACACATACACACACACACAATCACATTCTTGGGTTTAAAATGTATTCCTAACTGCAGCCTGAGGAATAGGATGGGCTATTTCATGGAGTGCAAGAAAGTGGTACTCAAATTGCTCTTATGTGCCCATTACAAAAAATCCTGAAGACGGCCTCCAGAGAACCTTTGTAAAATTCATTCCTTTAAGAATACAGTCCAAGGACTTAATAATCTGGAATCCATAAGCTCCAGGTTATATGNATGTATTCCTAACTGCAGCCTGAGGAATAGGATGGGCTATTTCATGGAGTGCAAGAAAGTGGTACTCAAATTGCTCTTATGTGCCCATTACAAAAAATCCTGAAGACGGCCTCCAGAGAACCTTTGTAAAATTCATTCCTTTAAGAATACAGTCCAAGGACTTAATAATCTGGAATCCATAAGCTCCAGGTTATATGTATTGTTCCAGAGGTTGTCTGAAAAATTATAGGTATGCTTTTCAGACTTTTGCTAAGACTTTCACCAAATTCTCAAAGCTCTGTTATCCAGTAAAACTTCAGAATCATAAGTTAATTCAGCACCTATCACCAGACATCTAAAATGTCACATATATTTTAGAGTGAAAGAATTAAACACCCATTACCACTTGAATATTGCTATTAAAATAGAATAATATTCACAGCTATATGTGTTAAGGTTTAATTACATCTAGTCTCCTTCAAAAAAGTATTGTTAAATAAAAAAAATGAATACATAGCCTAGTAATTATCAGGTGTGGCTCCTTCATTTGCTTTTTAAACTTCACAAACAGTTCACAGAAAGGTGTCATCTACAAACTTATAGTTTTACTTCTGGGTTATCTGAAGGTTTATCCAGGAAAAAACATATCCTTTTACAAGTTCATGGTTCTATTACTTTTATTTGTTTTCTCAATCATTTTTAACATCATAATGTTAAAAATTACAGATGGTAATGTTTCATAAAATTCATCAGCTATTACTTTCAAATTGTAGGGTGAATCTCAAACTGAACCCGAGGGAAGTCTTGCAGACCATCATCACTAGCAGTAGTGGTCAGATTTACTGTCAGAGCTTTGCTAAAACTTTAAATTAGCTCTTCATTTAATCCTCACAAAAGCTCTCTGATGAGGATACAATTATTCCGCTTTAAACAGGAAGGAAATGAAGACAGAGAAACTCAGTAATTCAGCCAGGAACCCAGATCCCATAACTTGGAAGTTTTTCCTGACTCCAACTTCTGACCAGTTTAAAAGTAACATTGGCCACGCTGCTCAATATAAAATAAAAAATGAGCATCTACACTCTAGCACAGGGAACTATACTCAGTATCTTGCAGTAACTTATAAAAGAAAGGAATCTGAACCAGAATCGATCTCTCTGTCTCATTCACTTTGTTACACACCTGAAACTAACACAACATTTAAATCAACTACATTTCAATTAAAAGATTCAGATAAACAGATAAACAGAAGAGAGTCCTTCTAGCCTCCCACCTCTATTGAAATTATTGGTCCACTTCCGATTCTCAGCACCCAAAAGAACACTGGGTCTTGTGGCCCCCAGTTTCTTCCTCATTTTTAGTCTTTTTATCCACATCAGGAAATACCTTCTTCCTTAAAATGATTTTCAACTTTGTCCCCTTTTTTTCTCAAAATGCCTCAGTCTCGGTACAAAACAACAAGCTAAAGCAAAACCAAAAATTTTGAGAAGGCGCAAAGTTTACTCCTTCTATTTCATTGACCTTATTACACTGTATCTCATCAGAATCTTATGCCAGAGTAGCAAAACATATTTTTCCAAAACAAAAACAACTTGATTGCAATCCCACTTTCCCTCTATCTGTTTTTCAGGACACCCGCCTGTTACATGAACTCTTTTTACTTTCAGGATTCCTACATAAGGCCCGGTGTCAATTTGCAGCGCTTGGATTCTAACATTTTGCAGAATCCAGAGCCGCTCAGCCACTAAGCTGCAGACCCCAGGGTGGTCCGAGCCTTGGCCCTCAACTCTGGCTCTCCTTTTCTTCCCTTTTGCCTCTGTGGGCAGTGACTCGTCCCATTCTGTAACCATGACTCAAAAAGGCAGCAGGCATGACCCTAAGCAGCCCAAAACAGAGGACCAGCTTTTAAAAATAATTTTAACAGACTTTCTGTTAGCCTAACTTTGTACTCAAAAGCCTCATATTAAAAAAAGAGAGAGAGAGAGAGAAATCTCTCGTTAAAACTCTAGGAACTTGGATGCCCACCCCTGCCAATTCCTGACCTGTCTGAAAGATTCCAGCATCTGTGCCATTGGTCTCGGCACCACTGCTTGAAAACTGTGTTGAAAATCTATGAGTTTATTAGAGATAAACATACAGTTTTCCCTGAATAATTTGGTCAGTTCTGCAACCTTTCATTTTAAATAAAATCAAACAAAACTACATCAGGCATCCAACACGCATCTTCATTCAGGTAAAACTAAGCCTGAAAAATGTATATACATTAAATTAAACTTTGGGGGGAATGTTAGAAATGAAAAGTGATAGTTTTTATTAAATGCTGTAAAGGTACGGAGCAAAATCAATAGATGTCCAAGTAGTCTCAGACCTCCCGGTTCGCAGTGAAATGCTGTCAGTTTAACAGTAGCTCAGACTCAGCCAGAGGACCTGTGTGCCTGGCTGTGACAGCCACTCGGGTCTCGTGAGTCAGCATCATGTTATGCTGAGAATCTTGGTCAAACCCAAATCCTTGGCCTGCTGCTTCCTCACTCCTCCCCTCCAGAATCATTAACGTCACTGTCTCACTTTTGAATTCCTTCCTGCCCATTCTGACCTGATTTCTCGTTCTACAAGAAATTCTGCAAGGAAAACAAAACCCAGAAACAACTTCTTCCAACGACCTGCTTGTGGTCAAATCCTATCTCGATTATTTTTGTCCAGCATTTCCCTGTTGAAGCTTCCTTTACGGCTGCTGCAGCAGTGGTCCTTAGTGGTCCTCAGGGATTACTCAGCCTCCACCCTCAATGTTTGGCTCTGAGCAGCGCCTCCTCCAATTTTGGTCCTCAGGCCTTTTCTTTTTTTCAGCCAATCTACGTATTTTCCCAGGTAATCTAATCCCAACTCATCACTTTCATCATATATGGTGACTGCGTCTTTTATATGCGTATATACATGCAGGAGACCCAGGTTCGATTCCTGGGTTGGGAAGATCCCCTGGAGAAGGAAATGGCAGCCCACTCCAGTATTCTTGCCTGACAAATTCCACAGGCAGAGGAGCTTGGCGGGCTCCAGTCCATGGGATTGCACTGAATGAATGGGCACGCACGCACGTGCACACACACACACACACACACTCCTACGTACATGTTGGTGATTCTCAAAGTTTGATTCCTGGCTCCCTCTTGAGCTGCAGACCTGTTAACTCACTGGACGTTTCCACTGGGCTATCTCAGCAGGCAGCCGTATTCCATGTGAAGCTGNCACACACACACACACACACTCCTACGTACATGTTGGTGATTCTCAAAGTTTGATTCCTGGCTCCCTCTTGAGCTGCAGACCTGTTAACTCACTGGACGTTTCCACTGGGCTATCTCAGCAGGCAGCCGTATTCCATGTGAAGCTGAAGTCACCGTCATCCCCCCCCCCAACCCCAGATGGCTGTACCAGATGGTCTTTCCAAGTTCAGTAAATAACACAACTCATCATCCAGAGACTCAGGCCTGCAGACTGGAGGTTTGGCTGGACACCTGTCCATGGACTGGCAGCCATCACTACCTTCCATCTCTGAATCCCAGTTTGGAACAGCGTGTGCCAAGCATTAGTGCTCAAGCCACACTCCCTTCCCCCGCCCCCATTAAACTCAACTAATATTCAGAGCTTTTCTGCACATGGAAATAGGAACATGTAGAGTGTCTGGTTTCACATTCTTCAGGGGCTCCCTGCTCAAGTCAGAACACAGTCCCTAAATTCCCTCTGAGACTCTCAGCTGTGGAGCCACTGCCTTACCATACCACCTTCAGAAGCACCTTGGGCTCCAAGAGAATCCAGTCACTTGTCACTCGTCACTCTCAAAGGGTGCCTGGCCTTCACAGGTTCTCAACCAACTTTTCTTTGAACAGCCTGCCCTGATGTGTCACCAAAGTCCAGCTCTTCCTCAAGGAAGCCCAGCCCTTGCGTCCTTCGGGAAAGCCTCTCCAGCTTCTTGTAAGATCCGGTGCAAACCTCTGGGAACCCATCACATTAGAATCACTATTCAGCTCATGCACCTAAGAATCAAGACATTTTTCATCTGCACCCGCTCCAACTAGCTCATACCTGATGATTAACGATAGCTTGCGGAGGAGATGAAAAGGTTTGGGGTGATTCATAAAGAGTGCTTTCTTAATTTCTCTTTGAAAAAGGTTATGGTAAAATGTCAGTGCCTAGAGGGCACAGAATTATAACGGAATTTTCCCCGGACACTCCCTCAAACGAGAGGTTTGTCTTCTGTATCAATCTCTTCACCCAGTTTCTAAATGTATATCTTAGAAAGAGCAAATAGCTGTATTCAAATTACTTCCAGGAAGAAGCGTTTAAGTAGTTGGCTGAAAGACAGTAGTGCAGCCATACTAACATAACAGCAAGAAAATAGAAATCTGGTATAGCCAAGTATGGTAAATAGGACTTTGTGAATAAAACTGAAGGTAGTGTTGGGATAAGTATAATTCCAAGATATCGTTACTTCATGATTTGGAACTGTTTAAAAATATTCAAAACAAAAGATGTAAGCTTTTATTTCTTCGGGAAAAGTGCAGAGGGGTATTGAGGCTAAGTCTGTGTTTAGAGTAAAATCTCAAGTCCTGCTATGAGACAGCGACTAGAAACTTTCCAACACTTCCCTTTTTAAAGGAAAAACAGTCAAATATATTAACATGATAATAGGCTAAAGCTTTTTTTATTTCAAAAAAATAAAATATAGTCTAGTAGTTTAAAATCTGGTTTTGGTTTTTGTTTCTGTGGCTTTTTTTTTTCATGAAATAACCATAAGTTTGAATTCAGACTCAATTTCTCATTAGTTTTGAAAAAGTATTAACTTTCTCACAACCTCACTTTCTTCCTTATAAACCTGTAGTGCTCATTTGTGAGGCTATGGTCAGAATCAAGTGAAATGCTTCTTGTTAATCAGAGTGCCCCGTGCACAGTAAACATATATGACATATCTGCTATCATTTTGCTTGGACAGTGGTAGCTGGCACACAATTTTAGTAATTCCTAGGAAAATAAATTTTGATAGTTGCTGGGATGAACATGGTGAGACTTTTTGAGCCCGTCCCCTGCTCTGTCTGCTCCCCCACCAGCTTTTCTTCACACCCCTGTCCACTCACACCTGCAGTATTTCTGCACCCCTAGGCAGAGGCTGCTCTGAGGGGACCATGCCTCACCTACTGAGGGCAGGGCTAGGATGGGTCCCTGCAATGTAGGCACCTTCATGTCAACTGGCAGGTTCTTATGATCTCTGACGTTGCCCCAGGTTTCCTAATTTCTGTCCCTTGGTAAAATATATGGAGAATCTCAGCACCACATCTCTCAGAATCCTCGACAGAGTAAAAATGATACTGTGATCCAGAATCCTGACACATTTGAAATAATCAGATTTACTGAATCAATGGTTATGAGATACCTAAGAAACACAATTATAGTTGCTGTACTTGTAGGTTTGGTTCTGATTTGACAGGAGGAAATAAAAGCTAAGGGAAAGGGTGGCCTGGCCTAAAGGCATTCCACTCAGGCGTTAGGGGACTTTAGTTCTTCTTCCAAGGCAAACAGCTGAGCCTTGGGCAAGCAGCCAACAATAGTTTTCCATTTCTTCATCAGCAAATGGCCCTTTTGCTCTAAGGTTTGAGGATTCTGTTTATTACCACCACTCTGGTTGACCTGGCATTTCACAGTGGATCAAAAAGCATCCACATCATACAAAACAGTAGCACTTCCATCAGTTGTGAGTTGATCAGAACTATGATCATGACTCGATGGGAAGTGTGTGGAGGTGGTGGGGCCAGAACAGACAGGGGGCTGGGCAGGTCCAGAGAAGGAGAGGGGAGAGGCATGTGGTCACCGACATTCTGTAAAACCAGCTCACAACTGGTTATTCTGCCTTGAAAGTCTTCCCCAAGCACTTCTAGCTCTTGTATAGAATGTTCCATATTACTATTCTAGAGTGCCCTTCAGATGGAAAATATAATGGCACAGAAGATACACTGAAGTAAAATATTTCTAGTAGCTATTTTCAGTGCAAACCATCTCTAAGCAGACTTCAGAGAATAAAGCCTTCCATGGTCATACATTTCAAGCAGACATCTCATAATAGTTGAAAGCACACCCACCTCCAAAGGATGGGGAGTGAAATCAGCTCATGTGCTCTACCCCAGAAATAAACACTTGCTTTGGAAAAGACGGCTGTCTTTTACCTTTCTACCTCTTTGTAAGGCTCTAAAGTAACATTACAGGTGGAATACACACGGCTATATCATTTCACTCTTTGTCTACCCTCTCTTCTGATATTAGGTTTTAATATTTCAACCAAAAGAAAGGCAGTTTCCTAGCAACATCTGTGTTCAAAGGCACAGCAACAGAAAAAAAAGCTCGATCACAGCACTCTGTTTTTCCAGCAGTTAATTCCTGCCTTTTGAGATAAGTTAGCTGGTAGTGAAGAAGCTAGGTACACACGGGGAAGCCATTAGGAGAGGTGTGCAGCCTCACGTGGCCTTTCCTTCCCAGCACGCTCAGGCGGGGTGTCAGAGTTTGTGGCTAAACCTCTCTTTTCAAAGGGAGCCTGCAGAGACACTGAAATACAGCCATGAGCTCTTCAGTGTGCCTGCATGCTCGGCTGCTCAGTCAGTCGTGTCCGACTCTTTGACATCCTCTGCGATGTAGCCCCCGGCCCCTCTGTCCATGGGATAGTCTTCAGGCAAGAATGCTGGGAGTGAGTCGCCATGCCCTCCTCCAGGGGCTCTCCCAGACCCAGGCACTGAACCCCGGTCTCTTAAGTCTCCTGCACTGGCAGACAGGTTCTTCACAGCTAGCGCCATCTGGGAATCCTGCGTTTTAGTACATGTTCTGTTTAAGATGTGGAAGGGATAGGAAACCCAGAGGCAAGGCTGCTGGGTTCCTGTAACTCTCATACCAACCACCTGTGACTTAGGCTGGTCGCCTCTGGAGTGTCTCAACTTCTAGAGAATCCGAGAACCAATCTCAAAGGCCCTTCCCAGCTCGAAACCTCTGCTGATCACCACCTTTGATGCTAAAGTGTCACGCATTTGCCTAATCAACATTTCGGTTTCCCACCTTGCCACACACTCAGGAAAGCACCCATGAGAAGTCAGGCAACTGGCTCTTTTCCTGGAAATCTGTCCCGCCTTCCCAAACCTTTCAGCTAGCACGCTGGGCCCAGCAGTGCCAGTGAGACAAGGGACCTGACCTTTGCAGTGGGATGGGGTAAAGTGTGCAAGAAGGAAAACTACTCGTTCAAGGCGAAATGCTTCTCATTTTCCTGCCTGCACAAAAGCCAAGATTTTCACGCTGAAAGCGTGCACACGAATCCTTCTAAGCCTCTAGATCTTTCACCCTGAAAGCCCTGCGCGGAAACTCCGGGGGGAGTCTAAATATAGCGACGCCAACTCCCTCGCGCTCCGCTCGGCCCTAGGACTGGAGCGCTCGCCTTGGGGCGCTCTCGCCCTTGGCCTGAACCTTGGGGGCACTAGGCCGCCCCCTTGCCCCTCCACGTGTGCGCGCGCGCGGGTGGAAGTGAATTAGGGGGCAGTCACGTGGCGCCGCAGCCAGCTGCACTGAGCGCCTCCGGGAAGCGCCCGCGGCCGCCAGGCTCGGGCG
>SJYA01004993.1:0-28542 GCA_006410615.1 Neotragus moschatus
AGAATTTATAGGAACCAAGACTCAGACTCTGAAATCAAAATAACACTTTTGAATCCCAACTTTGTTACACGCCAGCTGTGTGAACTTGGGCAACTTAAATTCTCTGTGCCACAATTTTCAGAGGGAAGTGGGGGAAGCCAAATAATGGCATCAACCTCATGTGTGAAGACTCAGTGAAACAAAACGGCAAGCACAAAGTGCAGTCGCTGGCACACCAGAGATGGTGTTTCTTGTTAGCATTGTTCACTGTTGTGAGCATGTCTGACTCATTCCTCCTTCCTCAAAGACCAGCAATGAGCTGGTGAGTTCCTGAGTTGCATACAACACTGAGCTCCCCTTTCCCATGTCACATGTGGGGTAGGGTCAGTTGCATACAGAGCTATGTAATTTTTCTGATATGGACAGATAACAAGAATGGTCAAGTTGACATCTCCTAAGAATTAAGAAGAGATGCAGCAGGCTCAAAGGCTGAAGAGGCCAGCAGGAAAATGCAGGTGAGAGAAGCGAGCTTGGTAGGAAAAACAGTAACCCAAGGCAAGCATAAATGGTACTTTATTCTGGACATTAGGCAGGTAGCTTATAAGGAGGGATGGGGACTAAGGCAAACTAGCTCAGTCTAAGCTCATCACTGTCATACTGTAATGGGAGCCTGGTGGTGTAAGGTTGAGGTCCAGTGTTGCTAGGTCTTTTTTAAAAAATAAAAAGCAAGATTTTTATGTTGCAAAAGAATGAAATACAGTCTACTGTGCTAGGCAGAATATAGTCAAGTACCCTTAAAATACTGAGATTATCTTGAAAACTTGGACAGACCCAATGTCATCACAACGGTCCTTAGAAGTGGAAGAGGGAGGCAGAAAAGGGAAGCGTCAATGGGAAATGTGATCAGTGATTGTAGAAAAAAGACACAGAAAGATGAAATGTTTCTGGTTTTGAAAAATGGAGGAAGGAGGCCACAAGCCAAGGAATATGAGTGGCCTCTAGCAACTGGGAAAGGCAAGGGAAAGGATTCTCTCCTAGACTCTTCAGGAAGGAACATAGCCCCCTACTTTAGCCCGGTGAGACCTAAGTCAGACTTTCATCCTCCAGAACTGTAAGGTAATGAATTTGTGTTGTTTTAAACCACTGCATGTGTGGTGATTTGTTACAGCAGCAGTAGAAAACTAATACATTAACTAACTTAAAAAAAAAAAAGAAACAAACAAACAAACAAGTGGGCCCAAGAAGTCACATCTGAGGTATGTTCCAGTGAGCCACTTCTGATTTAGAATCAATGAGTGACATAGACTCTTTTAGCTGGAAGAACACATCGACCTAATTACTGCCCAGAGGTGACCCAGATCACGCAGCTACAACTCTCATGAAGGATGCTGACTCTTAGAGCAGGATTCCTGGCACCATCCAGGGCACTGGTGAACGTAAACGAGGTGAGCTGACGTTGGAGAAGCCCCTGCCGGTGCGACGTTCCCCTGTGCAGTGCCCACATAAACGCACCGGTGCATGGCTGGGAGGAGAGCAAGAAATAGCAGTTTCTATGGTGTGGGTCACCCTACCTGTTGGTCTCTTCAAGAAAACCAGTGACTGGCCCAGGGTGAACTCATGACATCTGACTCCAGGCTCTGTGTTCGGAACACAAACCCTGTCCAAGAGAAGACTTCCTTCTAGACATGCCCTTTCCCTGCCATGGCTGTCAACTCAGCTGTGACTCCCAGACTGACGTTCCTGTTTCTCAAGCCAGTGACATTTCATTCTTTCCTTTCTTTCTTTCTTTTTTTTGGGGGGGGCACATGTAAGTTCTGAGGCACCATTCTGTCCCCTCAGGAAGATCTGTCCTGAGTGAGAACCTGAACGACTATGCCTTCTTCCAGCAGTAGCATCTATGGTGCTGGTTTTCTGAGCTCTGGGTCCTAGATGCTTCACGTTCAGAGGATGCCTAGAGTTGAACCTCTGGAAAGCGGAGCCAGAGACTCGTCATTGTACAGCAAGGAAGCCCCCCAAAGGCACCACCTGTGGCTGTCCTTTAGTTGTGCAAGTTCTGCTTGGACCACAGCGCTCCTTGCGCTGCCCCCGCTCCCAGGAAATGACTTTGAGCGCCTCACCTGGGGCATGCTCTCTTCAGCTTGCCAGTCCTCAGTCTCCTTCCCTCTTACACCATCACCCTTCACTCATTCGCTTTCCCTGTCAAGCTCCCCGAAGAGGGTGAGCCTGTGACTACTGATTTTTATCCAAGTCCTGTATTCAGTTCAATCCACTTATTTATTCTTTCAAGAAACATGTATGTGCCTGCTATGTGCCAAAACATTCGGAGATAACAGATATTCAACAGAAAACAAAGCCTTTAGTTTTGTAAGGTCTTATAATGATAAAAATAATGACAAGATAGTAGTGATGATAATAATTTACAGTCATTGAATATTTACTTTGTGCCAGGCTATGTTCTAAGCCATATATATATGTTTATTTCATCCTCATAAGAGCCCTATAAGCTATTTTCCTCACTATTAGATAAGGATATACTCTGGTTTCTCTTCAGATTGTGTAAATCTTTTGCCTTTTATTATAAGATAAGGAATAGTGATGGACAGGGAGGCCTGGCATGCTGCACTCCATGGGGTCACAAAGAGTTGGACACGACTGAGTGACTGAACTGAAGATAAGGAAACTGAGGCACATTTGAAACTCCATTTGTGTATGGGAGAAAAGCATTAGCAAAGGAACAAATAAGGGTCTCTGGGATTCTACTGTGCAATAGGGTAGCCACTAGCTACATGCAGCTGTTTAAATTGAAAGGAAAGTGAAATGAAATAAAATTAAAATTTCAGTTCCTCCGCTACAAGCATTTCAAGCACTCAGCAGTCACACATAGCCAGTGGCTGCCATTTTGGACACAGAACATTTCCATCATCACCAAGCTGTTTAGATCAGTGCTGGTCTAGAGGGTTGTAGTCAATAATGGACACTCTAGGGTTTGAATCCTCTCTGACACTCACCAGTTTAAACAAATGTCTTAAGCTCTCTGAATCTCAGGTTATTAACCTATAAGATGTAGTTAATAAGAACACCATCCTCACTGAGTTTAGGGGAATACAAATTAATTCTTGGACGTTTAGAACTGCGTTCAGCACATAGTAAACACTTGATCAATTATAAGCTATGTTATAAATATATAAAATGATGAGAGGGAGTGATAAGTATTATGAATACAAACAAAGCAGAGTGAAGAGACAGGGGGTGAGGAGTGCTGGCTTGGACAGGCAGTCAAGGAGGTCCTCCTGAGGAGGTGGCATTTGTAAGAAGTCAAGAAGCCAGACAGAGGCAGCCAGGAAGGACACCTGAGCAGAAGCTGTGGGTGGAGCTTGTCAGGCTGCAGNGAAGGATGCTGACTCTTAGAGCAGGATTCCTGGCACCATCCAGGGCACTGGTGAACGTAAACGAGGTGAGCTGACGTTGGAGAAGCCCCTGCCGGTGCGACGTTCCCCTGTGCAGTGCCCACATAAACGCACCGGTGCATGGCTGGGAGGAGAGCAAGAAATAGCAGTTTCTATGGTGTGGGTCACCCTACCTGTTGGTCTCTTCAAGAAAACCAGTGACTGGCCCAGGGTGAACTCATGACATCTGACTCCAGGCTCTGTGTTCGGAACACAAACCCTGTCCAAGAGAAGACTTCCTTCTAGACATGCCCTTTCCCTGCCATGGCTGTCAACTCAGCTGTGACTCCCAGACTGACGTTCCTGTTTCTCAAGCCAGTGACATTTCATTCTTTCCTTTCTTTCTTTCTTTTTTTTTTTTTTGGGCACATGTAAGTTCTGAGGCACCATTCTGTCCCCTCAGGAAGATCTGTCCTGAGTGAGAACCTGAACGACTATGCCTTCTTCCAGCAGTAGCATCTATGGTGCTGGTTTTCTGAGCTCTGGGTCCTAGATGCTTCACGTTCAGAGGATCCCTAGAGTTGAACCTCTGGAAAGCGGAGCCAGAGACTCGTCATTGTACAGCAAGGAAGCCCCCCAAAGGCACCACCTGTGGCTGTCCTTTAGTTGTGCAAGTTCTGCTTGGACCACAGCGCTCCTTGCGCTGCCCCCGCTCCCAGGAAATGACTTTGAGCGCCTCACCTGGGGCATGCTCTCTTCAGCTTGCCAGTCCTCAGTCTCCTTCCCTCTTACACCATCACCCTTCACTCATTCGCTTTCCCTGTCAAGCTCCCCGAAGAGGGTGAGCCTGTGACTACTGATTTTTATCCAAGTCCTGTATTCAGTTCAATCCACTTATTTATTCTTTCAAGAAACATGTATGTGCCTGCTATGTGCCAAAACATTCGGAGATAACAGATATTCAACAGAAAACAAAGCCTTTAGTTTTGTAAGGTCTTATAATGATAAAAATAATGACAAGATAGTAGTGATGATAATAATTTACAGTCATTGAATATTTACTTTGTGCCAGGCTATGTTCTAAGCCATATATATATGTTTATTTCATCCTCATAAGAGCCCTATAAGCTATTTTCCTCACTATTAGATAAGGATATACTCTGGTTTCTCTTCAGATTGTGTAAATCTTTTGCCTTTTATTATAAGATAAGGAATAGTGATGGACAGGGAGGCCTGGCATGCTGCACTCCATGGGGTCACAAAGAGTTGGACACGACTGAGTGACTGAACTGAAGATAAGGAAACTGAGGCACATTTGAAACTCCATTTGTGTATGGGAGAAAAGCATTAGCAAAGGAACAAATAAGGGTCTCTGGGATTCTACTGTGCAATAGGGTAGCCACTAGCTACATGCAGCTGTTTAAATTGAAAGGAAAGTGAAATGAAATAAAATTAAAATTTCAGTTCCTCCGCTACAAGCATTTCAAGCACTCAGCAGTCACACATAACCAGTGGCTGCCATTTTGGACACAGAACATTTCCATCATCACCAAGCTGTTTAGATCAGTGCTGGTCTAGAGGGTTGTAGTCAATAATGGACACTCTAGGGTTTGAATCCTCTCTGACACTCACCAGTTTAAACAAATGTCTTAAGCTCTCTGAATCTCAGGTTATTAACCTATAAGATGTAGTTAATAAGAACACCATCCTCACTGAGTTTAGGGGAATACAAATTAATTCTTGGACGTTTAGAACTGCGTTCAGCACATAGTAAACACTTGATCAATTATAAGCTATGTTATAAATANCAGTTTAAACAAATGTCTTAAGCTCTCTGAATCTCAGGTTATTAACCTATAAGATGTAGTTAATAAGAACACCATCCTCACTGAGTTTAGGGGAATACAAATTAATTCTTGGACGTTTAGAACTGCGTTCAGCACATAGTAAACACTTGATCAATTATAAGCTATGTTATAAATATATAAAATGATGAGAGGGAGTGATAAGTATTATGAATACAAACAAAGCAGAGTGAAGAGACAGGGGGTGAGGAGTGCTGGCTTGGACAGGCAGTCAAGGAGGTCCTCCTGAGGAGGTGGCATTTGTAAGAAGTCAAGAAGCCAGACAGAGGCAGCCAGGAAGGACACCTGAGCAGAAGCTGTGGGTGGAGCTTGTCAGGCTGCAGCCTGCTTGGTGTGTTCCGGAAACAGCATCCCAGCAGAGAAGCTGGGAAGCAATGGGTCAGGGAGGCAGGAGAGAGGACGTGGCTCCAGAGACACTGCCGGACCTTGGGCAGGACTTTGGTATTTGTTCTGAGTGTGGTAGAGGCTCCCAGTGGGTTTGGAGAAAGGAAGTGGTGGGTTCTGTCTTGTATTTTGTAGAGTCACCCCAGCCATATGTGGGGCTTCCCTGGTGGCTCAGATGGTAAGGAATCGGCCTGCAATGTAGGAGACTCAGGTTTGACCCTTGGGTGGGAAGATCCCCTGGAGAAAGAAATGACAACCACTCCGCTATTCTTGCCTGGAGAATCCCAAGGACAGAGGAGCCTGGTAGGCTGCAGTCCCCGGGGTTGCAAAGAGTCGGACACGACTGAGCGACCAACACTAGAACCACAGAGAGAGGACTGGCAGGGAGCTGGCATAGAGGCAGGGTGCTCATGGCATGACAAGGAGTGGAGACGAGAAGCTTCCATGTTCAGAGCCCCCTTCATGCCACTGTCCCCTCTGTCGAGAACTCTGCCCCAGTGTCCTCCTGCCTCACTCCCTCACCTCCGCAGGTCTTGACTCAAAAGTCACCTTTTCAGAAAAGGCTCCATGTCCCCTTTCCCCCACCCATTTTACTCTGTAACACTTATTCTGATCTATTAATAAGATTCAACACATTTTCCTGATTTGGTTTACTGTGGGCAGAGAACACAAGGGTGGAGATTTTTTAATCAGTTTTGCTCGTTACCGAATGTCCAGTACCTAAGCAGTATGCAGCAAAAACTTAGTGCTTGGGGAATATTATTGATTGAATGAATCCGTGCATGAATTTTGAGAGAAGGAGGAACTCAGATGATTGTTGAGAAAACTGAAGCCCAGAGAGGGAAAGCCACTGGCATAAAGCCACAGACCATCTAAGGCAGAGCATTAAGGGTACTGGAGACACAGAGCATTATGGGTACTGGAGACACAGAGCATTATGGGTACTGGAGCCCAGCCCCCAACTGGTCCTGTCCTCTCCCTACTCTCCCTAACATCATGCAAGTCTTTCCCTTATTCTTGGAGCTCTCAGTAAGCATGTTTCNTATGGGTACTGGAGACACAGAGCATTATGGGTACTGGAGCCCAGCCCCCAACTGGTCCTGTCCTCTCCCCACTCTCCTTAACGTCATGCAAGTCTTTCCCTTATTCTTGGAGCTCTCAGTAAGCATGCTTCTCTCTGTGCTTCGTTGTCATGGTTCTCTCGAATCAATTGTGTCTTGACTCCCTTTTCCCATTTGCGCCAGCATACATTTTTCTATTTAGCTGAACTTTCCCTTTTTCTGAGAGCCTGACCCTATGGCAATATCCAGATCGTCTTCTGCATCACATGAAAGAGACAAAACAGGAACCAGGGATGCCTAANTGTGCTTCGTTGTCATGGTTCTCTCGAATCAATTGTGTCTTGACTCCCTTTTCCCATTTGCGCCAGCATACATTTTTCTATTTAGCTGAACTTTCCCTTTTTCTGAGAGCCTGACCCTATGGCAATATCCAGATCGTCTTCTGCATCACATGAAAGAGACAAAACAGGAACCAGGGATGCCTAACCTGGTTTCTCTTCCAGGGCAGTTTGCCCAGTAAGATGCCAAGACATTGTCCCATGGCCAGGGGTGAGGGTCGGGGGTGGTGGAGATACTGAGCTGAACTGAGCATTCTCCCCTCAAACATACACACTGCCGAGCGACAGCAAAGGTCACACGTGCACTGGTACCTGCCCACAGATTGCCTGAAGAAACCTCATTCCGTCTGCCCTCGGGTCCCGAAAACTCAGCCTTCCCTTCCCTCTGTGTGATGGCAGACGGGTCCTCAGAGCTGGGGCCTCCTTCCTGCCCCTTCCTGCCCCTCTTCCTGAGCTACACAGGTGGTAATTCTNTCATTCCGTCTGCCCTCGGGTCCCGAAAACTCAGCCTTCCCTTCCCTCTGTGTGATGGCAGACGGGTCCTCAGAGCTGGGGCCTCCTTCCTGCCCCTTCCTGCCCCTCTTCCTGAGCTACACAGGTGGTAATTCTCCAGATTGCCTGCTGGCAATTCTGGACCTTTGTTCCATCCCCTCTCTAGTAAAAGAGCAAAATTCTCCTCTTTATTCTTTATCATACTAATAAAATTTGAAAGCCAACTTTTAGAACCTTAATTCTATTATATACTAGGCACTTTGCAAATCCACAATTATTGCATAACCCATCTTACAAGTCAGGACTCAAAGTTCACCCCATGGGTAAGTGGCGGAGTTGGGCCCAGTCCTAAGGTATGTCTGCATCTGATTCTAGAGCTTGTTTTCCTCCCCTCAGACACAATCACTTTTCCCTCATTCAGTGCTTTTATAAAATCGAGCCACACCACATGCCAGCTGCTGTTCTAAGCACCAGGTTGTGATGAACAAGGCAAGCTCCAGCCCTGGAAACACAAGTGAGAGAGAAACCAATGAGCAAGAAGCAAACAGTGGACCCAGAGGTCACTATCAATAGACACAACGGTTGTGGACGCACAAGCCTGTTTGAAAGAGAGAGCGCACAGGACTTCCTGGCTGGGCAGTTGGGGAAGATTCCCTCATGCTGATGGATACCAAAGACATGCAGTAAAGGAAACACGTCACTGAAAGCAGCTCAGGAGGGCCATGGATGGAGGCAAGCTGTCAGGAGAGTGGGGTGCATGGCTGACCCTGGGGAAATTCACAGACTGGTGTGTCTTTCTTTAACCACTAACCATGTGAAGGCATCTCTGTTCTTCCTTGCCAGCCTTGTTAAGTCATGTATACCCTGTTAGGCTTAATGTCAAACAGCATTTCCTCTATCCTGGTCCCTCTCTTCTCTCAGTGCCTGGCTGGGTCTTGTAAAGGGTTTCACTCCTCCTGACCCCAGAGGCTGACGAACCTTAAAACCATCATCACAGCTATTGTAATTAGTGTTGCAATGAGCACTGGATTTGTGGGCACAGCAGGAGAAGGTCAGTGTGGGACAAACTGAGAATGTATCATTGACATATATACAGCTCTCATGTATATATACACTATCATGTGTAAAATGGGTTTCCCTGGTGGCTCAGACTGTAAAGAATCTGCCTGCAATGCAGATGACCCAGGTTTGATTTCTGGAAGATCCAGGAAGATCCCCTGGAGAAGGGAATGGCTACCCACTCTAGTGTTCTTGCTTGGAGAATCCCATGGACAGAGAGCCCGGTGGGCGACAGTCCACGGGGTCACAAAGAGTTGGACATGACTGAGCAACTAACATGTGTAAAACAGAAAGCTAGTGGGAAGTTGCTGTGTAACACGGGGCGCCCAGCCTGGTGCTGCTCTGTGATGACCTAGAGGGGTGGAGTGGGGGGAGGCGGGAGGCTCAAGAGGGAGGGTGGACATATATGTGTATATATAATTATGATTGATTCACGTTGTTGTATGGCAAAAACCAACACTACATTGTGTGATTTTCTTCCAATTTAAAAAAAAAGAAAGCAAGCCACAATCGCAAGGGAGCAAATTGCAGTAGCAATAGCTACCTCGAGCTCCCCCTGGTGGCCTTCCCCGAGCTGCACCGCTCTCACGGTCTATGGCTCCCTGCGCTTCCGTCTCTCCCCCTCCGTCCTACCCCTGCCCATAGCCACGTTGGCTTCTACTCTCCCTCCTGGTCGGGCCCCCGTTATCAGAGACTGGGTCAGACTCGAAGCCTGGCTTTGAGTCTGGTTGCTGTACCCCACATCCCCAGGCTTATCTCCCTTCCTGACTTTTCTTAGCTCTTGTCTGATTATCTGACAAGGGTTCTAGAGCCCCAGCCCCCCACTTCCCCAGAGTGACTACAGAATCACTTCAGATGATTCAGTGGCGGTTGAGAACATTACCCTGCCCCTTCCATGAGAAAGAGTAAAGAACCTGCTCTCCAACTCAGTGCAAACGGGATGTCAGTGTTAAGCATTACCTTCTTGGGGAAGATTCCCTAAGCCTCCAAATACAGGTGAAGGTCCGTCCTCAATGCTCCCAGTGGGGGCTGCACCCACTCTTCGTGTACCACCAACCAGGAGGGGCCATCTGACCACTCGCCTCTCCCACTGGATAAGGGTCTCCTTGAGGGCAGGTCAAGACAGTATCTCAGGAGAGACAGGCTTGCTGGCATAGACAGGCTTTTATGAGGCCTGACTGGCCCAGATTAAGGCTCTGTGACAGCCTGGCTAGCAGGACCTTGGGAAACCAGAACACAGGTTCGTTTCCCTTTCTCACTCTCCAGCATGTGAGAATCCTTCCAGATCTGGTGCCTCTTCAGCTTGCTTTTTGGTTTCTCCTAAAAAGCACAACTGGGGGATCTGTAAGACTCCAGCCGGGGCTGGAGGGCTGGAAGCACATGAGTCAAGAGCACCCTCTAATTGCAAGTAGGGAGGTCAGACTTTTCAGGATGTAACTGAAACAGCACATGGGGATTTTCGTATCTCCAGGAAGACTCTGAGGCACCTCTGTTTAGAATGCAGTGAACCCTCAGCACTGTCTGGACTGCAGAGTTGGTCAGACAGCAGAGATCTGAGAGATAGCGAGGGTGGCGGTGGCGGGGGAGCAGGCATGATGGTGTCATAGCTTTGCAACACCCAAATGCCTTCAAGTTGTCTATTACCCTCATAGTTTATATGGTTTGAATAAAGTTATGATTTTTCTCTTTCTACAAAGGTAAAACAGTCATTATGGAAACGTTAATAAAACATGAGCAAAAAAAGAGAATAGTAAAAATTGAACACAAAACTTATTTTCTTTTTTAAAAATTCTTTTGCAGTGTCAAAATGGGATCACATTGTTCTTACAGTTCTTTATCAGTTCACTTCAGTTTAGTCACTCAGTCGTGTCTGACTCCTTGTGACCCCAGGAACTGCAGCACGCCAGGGTTCCCTGTCCATCACCAACTCCCAGAGTTCACTCAAACTCATATCCATTGAGTCGGTGATGTCACCCAACCATCTCATCCCATGTCGTCCCATTCTCTTCCTGCCTTCAATCTTTCCCAGCATCAGGGTCTTTTCCAATGAGTCAGTTCTTCACATGAGGTGGCCAAAGTATTAAGAGTTTCAGCTTCAGCATCAGCCCTTTCAATGAATATTCAGGACTGATTTTCTTTAGGATGGACTGGTTGGATCTCCTTGCTGTCCAAGGGACTCTAACAGACATCAAGTTCAGACATCAAGAGTCTTCTCCAGCATCACAGTTCAGAAGCATCAATTCTTTGGTGCTCAGCTTTCTTTATAGTCCAACTCTCGCATCCATACATGACTACTGGAAAAACCATAGCTTTGATGAGATGGACCTTTGTCAGCAAAGTAATGTTTCTATTTTCTAATATGCTGTCTAGGTTGGTCATGACTTTTCTTCCAAGGAGCAAGTGTGTTTTAATTTCATGGCTGTAATCACCATCTGCAATGATTTTGGAGCCCAAGAAAATAAGTCTGTCACTGTTTCCAATGTTTCCCCATCTATTTCCCATGAAGTGATGGAACCAGATGCCATGATCTTAGTTTTCTGAATGTTGAGCTTTAAGCCAACTTTTTCACTCTCCTCTTTCACTTTCATCAAGAGGCTCTTTAGTTCTTCTTCACTTTCTATCATAAGGATGGTGTCATTTTCATATCTGAGGTAATTGATATTTCTCCCGGCAATCTTGATTCCAGCTTGTGCTTCATCCAATCCAGCGTTTCTCATGATGCACTCTGCGTATAAGTTAAATAAGCAGGATGACAACATACAGCCTTGATGTACTCCTTTCCTGATTTGGAACCAGTCTGTTGTTCCATATCCAGTTCTAACTGTTCTTGACCTGCATACAGATTTCTCAGGAGGCAAGTCAGGTGGTCCGGTATTCCCATTTCTTTCAGAATATTCCACAGTTTGTTGTGATCCACACAATCAAAAGCTTTGGCATAGTCAGTAAAGCAGAAATAGATGTTTTTCTGGAACTCTCTTGCTCTTTTTTCGATGATCCCATGGATGTTGGCAATTAATCTCTGGTTCCTCTGCTTTTCCTAAATCCAGCTTGAACATTTGGAAGTTCACGATTCATGTATTGTTGAAGCCTGGCTTGGAGAATTTTGAGCATTACTTTACTAGCATGTGAGATGAGTGCAATTGTGCAGTAGTTTGAGCATTCTTTGCCATTGCCTTTCTTTGGTATTGGAATGAAAACTGACCTTTTCCAGTCCTGTGGCCACTGCTGAGTTTTCCAAATTTGCTGGCATATTGAATGCAGCACTTTCACAGCATCATCTTTCAGGATTTGAAATAGCTAAACTGGAATTCCATCACCTCCACTAGCTCTGTTCATAGTGACGCTTCTTAAGGCTCACTTTGACTTCGCATTCCATGATATCTGTCTCTAGGTGAGTGATCATACCATCGTGATTATCTGGGTCATGAAGATCTTTTCTATATAGTTCTTCTGTGTATTCTTGCCACATCTTCTTAATATCTTCTGTTTCTGTTAGGTCCATAACATTTCTGTCCTTTATTGGACAATTCTGTATAATTCCTTTTTAAAAATGTATGCAACATATTGTGAACATCTTTCCTCTGGTTGAATGTCTGGAGCAGCTTTTTAAATGGCTGTAGCATGTCCTGGTATCTGCAGGTACTAGAATTAATTTCATTAAATCCCTACAGTTGGATATTTACGTTGATTCCAAATTTCACTATTATGAACAACCCAGAAATGAATCTTCTTTTATCCATGATTATGTCTGCAGGATAAATTACTAGAGGTAGACTTTCCCCACTCCAGTGTTCTTGCCTGGAGAATCCCAGGGACAGGGGAGCCTGATGGGCTGCCGTCTATGGGGTTGCACAGAGTCGGACACGACTGAAGCGACTTAGCAGCAGCAGCAGACTTTCCCAAGTGGCTAGGTGGTAAAGAATCAACCTGCCAATGTGGGAGCCACAGGAGATGCGGGTTCGAGCCCTGGGTTGGGAAGATCCCCTGGAGGAGGAACTGGCAACCCACTCCTGTATTCTTGCCAGAATAATCCCATGGACAGAGGAACCTGGTGGGCCATGGTCCCTGGGGTCTCACAGAACTGGACATGAGTGAAACGATGGAGTATATGCATGCATGTGCCTCTAGGGCAAATTGCTAGAGGTAGACTTGCGGGGTCAGGGCTGTGAACTTTTATAACTTTGCTGCATCTCACCCCACTTCTCTCTACCAAGAAAGCTTCCATTTTGGCTCCAGTTAGCAGGGTGCAACGGTGTATACTGTCGTTTCGTGACATTTTCCCCTGCCAAGGCTGCCTTTGGTGTTCCCTTAACCTATATAACTGAAGTCACCTTCAGCAATTTAGACTGATTTCCCTGGTAGCTAAGTTGGTAAAGAGTCAGCCTGCAATGCCCAAGACCTGGGTTCAATCTTTGGGTTTGGGAAGATCCCCTGGAGAAGAAAAAGGCAACCCACTCCCGTATTCTTGCCTGGAGAATCCCATGGACAGAGGAGCCTAGTGGGCTACAGTCCATGATGTCGCAAAGAGTCCGACACGACTGAGTGCCTAACTTTCACTTTCACTTTCACCTATATGGGAAAAGTCCTAGAAGACCCCCAATAATCTGATGCATACCAAGGATGGCGGGTGAGAACATCAGCATGACACTCAGAACAGCGAATTTTAAAATGCCCTGATGGTCCTGTCAAGCACATGACAGAGGTTAATAGACTCTAGGGTCACACAGACTTGATTTGAATCCTGATCTTGACTTGAGCGAGATCTTACTAAGATTCCATTTTCTCAGCTGTGAAATGGAACCATAATATCACATCTGATGGGGTTCTGGGGGGATTAAATGTAATCAGGTGTGTAAAACCCAGAGCACCGAGCACCAACTCACACGCAAGAGCTAGAACTGTCATTAAATAAGCACAATAATTTGAGCCAATATAACCACTTATTTACTTAGTTGAGGCCTTTCAGAGGCCTGTTAAACTGAAAATGATTTTCAACCAGCACAACAACTATCCTCGTGGGAAAAGATACCTGCATGAGTTAATTTTCTTAAACATTTATTACATTCTGTGTTTTGTATTTCAGGGTTTCTTAACACTCCCTGTGAAATTTTATTTAGCCTAGCAGGCCCCATTTTTATTAAACTTGTTCTAGCAAGCTTTCTCCATGGCAAGAAAAAAGTAAACTCAGACTAGGCCACCAGGTCAGAGACTCCCTGAATGGGTAGCTTGGGGAAAATGCAGATCTTTGGATCTCTCTGAGTCCTCTGGAATAAGATCTTTGAGTAGGTTCCAGGGGCCTGTCCCATTAGCAAACTCCCAGATAATTCTTAAAGCTGACTGGGCCCCAGACCGCAAGCTAGCAGTAAGAATCCTAAAAGATAACCATAAATTGGATATTGGGGAACTTCCAGAGAAAAGAATGCCATTTTGCTTTGCTCTACTAAACACTGTAACTGAAGCATCATTTCTACTCTATCCAGAAGGAAACATGGTCTAGGGTCTTTTAACAAGGTTAGCCCTTAGTTTTAAACCTTCTTCTGTGACATTTTATTTTTCTTTCCATCTTAGATCAAACTCTCAGGGGACCCAGGTGGTGGACCTTCTGGTTCACAGTGTTGGCTGGGCGGTAGAGGCCAGAGTTCCATGTCCTTCCTTGAGGACACAGTCATTCTGGAAAGTGTGCTGTTTCCATCTAAATGTCCTTTGGCAATATAAGTGCTGCCTTCCTCCAACAGCTAGCCTCAGCCCTGGCTCTATATGCAGAAGCCACGTGTTAAAAACTGCTTTGTTCGTAATTGGTGGTTTGGTCTAGAAAAGAGAGAGCTTTTAAAGAGCAATTCTACACTGCTCTTTTCAAGTTCTCCCAGGAAGATTACTGGTATTTCATTTTAAGTTAGAGTTCCTCTTTCTCTCTCTCTTTAAAGGTTTTCATATATCTGCCCAGGCCATCCACAGAATTATTTAATCAGGTACCAGACACTCTACCAGGCACTCTGTACAAATTAACTTCAAATAATTGGAATTGACCTTGGAAAGGTCAGAGTAAAGATTGTTCCTCTTTCAGCAGTCCGGCATCAGCAGCCTTATTCCAGTTAGCACCGTGCACATCCCTTGGGTGGAGCAGAAAATGGCAACCCACTCCAGTATTCTTGCCTGGGAAATCCCATGGACCGAGGAGCCTGGCAGGCCACAGTCCATGGGATCACAAAGAGTCAGACACGAATGAGCAACTAAACAGCAGCAGGAGCAGCACATCCCTTGGGGGATGCGCCTGCCATTGCGGCCACGGTCGCAGGAGTGTGTATTACACAGCAGAGCCAAGGAGGTAACTTTCCCCATCCCTCTCCTCTGTTGATGCAGCCCATCAGACACTCCGTGCCAGGATTTTGAGGTCCAAGCTGGTGATGCAGAGATGTGTATTCACCTGGAACATCTGGAGCACTATCTACGCCTTACCTGGCTCCAGAGGGGGGCCCTGCAGTCTGGGCCCTGCAGCCTGACCCTTCAAGGTCACGTGGCTGCTGCCCGCTTTCCAAGACTGCTCCTATGCCTTCCATTTTTTGAGCCCCCAACCTCCATAGTTGTTCAATGCATGCCGTTTGTTGTTTAACACAGAGTCAGTTTCTGCTGCCTGCAACCAAAATCATAGTCTGATTGCTAGGGATTCTGGACTCCGGTTTATAGACCAGAAAGTCCAGTTCTGGGTTGTAACTCTTAAGCAGAAAGCTCCCCTCCTTGAACGCACACAGGTATCAAGAAATATCCAGTCGAGGCCACGCTGGGCTGGATCTAGAGTTACAGTATCAAAAAAAAGAGTATGGTTTGGTTTGGTTTCCTCACTGAGGCCTGCACACCAGTGTATTTCCTGAGCTGTGCATTCAGTGTGGCCAGCTCCAGGGCTACAGAACAGCAGCTTTGTTTTGTGCTGAGTTCCACTGGCATGGCACACAAAGTGATTTGAGTTAGAATATAGATGAATATGGGCTTCCCTGGTGGCTCAGCAATAACGACTTTGCCTGCAGTGCAGGAGACACAAGAGATGCTGGTTGGATCCCTGGGTCAGGAAGATCCCCTGGAGGAGGGTGTGGCAACTCACTCCAGTATTCTTGCCTGGAGAGTCCCATGGACAGAGGAGCCTGGCAGGTTACAGTCCATAGGGTCTCAAAGAGTCAGACACGACTACAGCGACTTAGTACACACGCACACACAGATGAAAACACACATTTGAAAGAGATTAGGTTTGTGCACATGCACACAAGCACATGCATTATTGCATATTGGAAAAATACAATTAGCTCATCTAAGCCACAATTTCATGCGATGTTGCTCAGAGAGAGGAAAAGGTTTTTTGGAGTTAAAAAAATTAAATGAGTTACCAATGTACTTTCTGACTCTATGAATTCAAATTATTCTAGGCATCTCATATAAGTGAAATGAAGCAGTGTTTGACCGGCACACTAAGTACGGCCGAGAGGAGCTACCCCACGTCCAAGGTCAGGGGCATAAGCCAGGAGGACCCCATGCCCGAAGGGCGGAGGCCAAGAGGAGTTACCCCATGTCCGAGGTCAGGGGCAGCGGCCGAGAGTGCCAGGCTGCAATGGCACAGGAACGGCCGGAAGGAGCTACCCCACGTCCAAGGTCAGGGGCCTCCGGGAGGAGCAACCTCACGTCCAAGGAGCTGTGGCTTTGCGGGTGCAGGAGGGCCTAAAACAGCTATCCCACGTTGAAGGTCAGGAAGGGTGGTGGTGTGGAGATACCTCTCATCTAAGGTAAGGAGCAACGGCTGCACTTTGCTGGAGCAGCCGTGAAGAGATACCCCACCCCCAAGGTAAGAGAAACCCAAGTAAGATNGACCACATTCTGTCATCTCCAGCCTCTCCCTCAATTCAGTGGCGGCTTCTCTCTGGCTCTCCTGACCAGGTGTAAGCGTTGAGGTTGAGGGCTCGCTGCTGACCTGAGGCACCACCATGTCATTTGAGACCTAACCAGGAACATCTTAAAATAATCAGGGGCTGCGGCTGGGTGGAACAACCCAACGTCCAAGGAGCTGTGGCTGCGTAGGCGCAGGAGGGATTAGAGGAGCTATCCCATGCTGAAGGTCGGGAAGGGTGGTGGTGTGGAGATACCCCTCATCCAAGGTAAGGAGCAGCGGCTGCACTTTGCTGGAGCAGCCGTGAAGAGATACCCCACCCCCAAGGTAAGAGAAACCCAAGTAAGATGGTAGGTGTTGCAAGAGGGCATCAGAGGGCAGACACACTGAAACCATACTCACAGAAAACTAGTCAATCTAATCACACTAGGACCACACCCTTGTCCAACTCAATGAAACTAAACCATGCCCACAGGGCAACCCAAGATGGACGAGTCATGGTGGAGAGGTCTGACAGAATGTGGCCCAGGGGGTGAAGCGTGAATTCCTAGACTTATGTCATCCTGATGTGGTAGCCTCACCTACCAGCCTTCCAAACCCCACCTTCACGTGAGGTACTTTAATATTATCAAACTATGTGCAAAGACCTGAAAGCATCATTCAGTGTCATGGCTCTGGAAATGTAAAGGGTTGTGTTTTGTCCAAGATCACTGGTTAGTGAAAGGCAGAACCAGGATCAGGAGCCCGTTCTAACTGTATAGACCACACTTTTCCATCATCACTCTTTCCTTTCTGTAAACAGAGATCCCATGGAGGCATGGGATGGTTGAAATGGTTGGATGGCATCACTGACTCAATGGACATGAGTCCATTGAGCAAGCTCCGGGAGATGGGGAAGGACAGGGAAGCCTGGCTTGGTGCAGTCCATGGGGTTCCACAGAGTTGAACGTGAATTAGTGACTGAACAACAAAAACAAGATAAAGCTGATTCACTTAGCTATACAGCAGAAACGAACACAAGATTGCAAAGCAACTGCACTCCAGTAAAAAATTAAATTTAAAAGATAAATAAAAATAAACAACAAAAAGGTAATCTGGGACAGCACAGGGCCCATGGTAGTTTCATCACAACAGATGAACAGAGAAATGGATAATTATGTTTGCTTTCTCTGCACTAAGTTTCTGAGGAAAGGTACATATTGGGGTTTTAAAGATCCATCTCCCCTGAAAGGCATGCTACTGGCTCAGGCTGCTGAAGGCAGAGCCTGTCTGCCCCTGCATGCAGGTGCTGTGTGGCTAGGAATATGAATGAACTGTTGAAAAGATCAAAACTGCACAGAAAGTCAATATGTTCTTCAGAACCACTCTCCCCCAACACACACAATTTATCCTTCTTGATAACTTATTTTCACTATAAACAACTAGAGCCATACTTTTTGTTTTTTCTCCCTTGGAATTTGGTATAAACTGTCTCCTGGAGGTGGTCTGACTGAATACATTGCTGAACATATGTGAAATTTCCTCCTTGCTGTTAAAAGACCCCTGCCTTTGATTAAATATGATTTCAGCATAACAACATGGTATTGTTTTGATCTATTTGTAATGAGGTTATTCAAAATAGATTGAGCCGTTGACAAGATCAAAATTACTCAGATGCACACACCCACATATGTGTAAATATTTACATAGGGATAGTCACTAGAAAACCTTTTTGACCCAGAAGAAACTAACATTTGTTACTTTCTAGTTTATTTCCATTTAATCCATACAATCTGTAAAATGATAGGTACTTCTTAAGTGAAAAGTTTTCTTCCTTTGAGAGGAAAGCTTTAATATTTTGCTTATCAGAACAGCTCGTGTTTAATTCATTGCTTCTCCTGCCAACTCTTTAAAGAAAGGACAATTATCAACCAAAAAGAGGAGGCACAAGTCAACCATGTTCATTCTGGTTCCCAAGGGGACCAGATGCAAATTCTACTTAATGTTATAGTGAAAGGAAAGTTCTGACAACACATTTTTTTAAAATAAAGGAGAGGAGGAAAAAAAGAGGAAGCGAGCATATTGCAACATCACAACAGTCCTAGGACACAAGTGCGACTGATGATGAAGTCTTGAGCCAAAGTTAAATTGACGCTGTGGTCAGGATGGAGTTTCCTGGTATCTAGTGTCACCCTGATGGCTGCAGTCAATTGTGGCCTTTTTGTTCTGTGTGTGTTGTGTGTGTGGCCTTTTTCTTATTTCCCTGCTGGCTTCTGGCTTTACTTTGGACAAAGTCCAAAGAGGGGGAGCACTCTGAGTAAACTGCGGTCCCTGCAGTGGTTTCCTAGCCCTGTATGATGGAAAGGCTTGAAATAGTGTGTGAGTGTGAGCAAGAATATTGATAAATCAACACAGCAAACTTGCTTGCTCCATAAGAATATGTACTACCACCTATAAAGGGGGTGTTCTAGAAAAACAACTTTATATCCGCAGGATTGGTAATACTATCAAACTTCCTGACACATAAATTTTCTTGCTGTTGTTTAGTTACTAAGTCACGTCCAACTCTTGCAATCCCATGGACTGTAACCCAGCAGGCTCCTCTGTCCATAGGACTTCCCAGGCAAGAATACTGGAATGGGTTGCGACTTCCTTCTCCAGGGGATCTTCCTGGCCCAGGGAGAGAATCCATGTCTCCTGCACTGACAGGCAGATTCTTTACAACTGAGTCACCCGTGAAACCCTGATACATACTTGCAAATACAAAATTTCTTCCCCTAAACGACAGCCTTTTAAGTACTGATTTTAAAGCATATTATTACCAATATTCTGATTTCACTGTTGGGTGGAAGTTGATAAATCTGAGGCCACTTATAGGCCTCTGATGCTCAATCTTGGTCAAAGAGTTTATTGTGTTTTTCAGTTATTCATTTATTCTGTTCGCATAAAAAGAAGGAAACTTTTGAGTGTTCAGAGTTCTATAGCATGAGGAACCAAATGTTCTTTCTTGAAAGGTTGGAAAAAGTAAATACGTTGTATGCTTTACAAGTAAATATCTTAGAGAAAAAGTAACAACAAAGGAAGAAAACAGAATACAGAATTGTGGCAATTCCTTGCAGCAAGAAAGCATCCTTGAACATGAATCCTTCAAAACAATCCAGATGACAGTAAATTTACACATTAAGAAAAACTACTGAACTCTATTCAGACACATTTTAAGGGAAATAGAATGCTTTTCCTGTGATTGAAGGCCCAGCTCGTATTACAGTTTCATAGCTAAAGATCACTCTTTAAGATAAAATAAAATATCTCAAAAAACGAAACGCACACCTCATTTCTTGAATTTTTCATATAAATGTATACATAGTGGCTCAGATCCCTTAGTGTTCCAGAATCCATCCCAAGATAGTAGGTGAGTCCATGTGAGGCTCTAGTTAAAATAAATAACATTGCCTTCTGTATTCGTTTTGCCCTTAAAACAAAACACCTATTCATTCTCTTTGTAATGAAAGCTCTTTTAACTCTTAAGTCACCCACCCTTAGTCCCCAGCAATTTGCCGAACTTACCATTTAAATATTCCTGCCTGTTCTGTTTTCATGAAGCTAGACTTGGCTGTCATTCCCTGTTTGGGCCACCTCTCCAGATTTCAGACTGGTGGTTTGCCCTGTGACCTCGATTCCCTGAAGAATCTAAGAAAAGTCATTGAGTTTCAGTTTGGTCAGCTTTTTTCTTGTTGCGAGGGCATAAATAGTAACTTCCAAGCTTGATACATGTCAGAGGTGAAAGTGAAAGTCAGCACACTTTTCCTGTAAAGGGTCTAGTAACAGGGCTTTGGCTTTGCAAGACACAGCATTGCTGCTACTCAGGTCCAAAGCTGGAATGTGAAAGCATCCAGAGACAATATGCGAATACATGAGCAGGGCCGCACCCAATAAACAGTTATTTCAAACAGCTGGTGGTGAGCTGAATTTTGGCCACTGGGCCATGGTTTGTACCTCCTGCTCTAGGCTAAAGACCACAAGCTGAAAGGCCACCAAGGGGCAAGATGATGCAAACCTGAGCAAAACTGGAAAGATGTTAAGCAAAAAAGAAAAAGACTCTGGACCTATATATTAAACACTTATTCTTTATGTTCACAAAAAATATGCTGTGTACCCAGTATTATTACTAAAGTGCAGATTGTATTCAAAATGTTATGCTGCTACTGCTGCTAAGTCGCTTCAGTCGTGTCCCACTCTGTGCGACCACATAGACGGCAGCCCACCAGGTTCCCCCGTCCCTGGGATTCTCCAGGCAAGAACACTGGAGTGGGTTGCCATTTCCTCCTCCAATGCATGAAAGTGAAAAGTGAAAGTTTGAAGTTGCTCAGTCATGTCCGACTCTTTGCGACCCCATGGACTGCAGCCTGCCAGGCTCCTCCATCCATGGGATTTTCCAGGCAAGAGTACTGGAGTGGGGTGCCATTGCCTTCTCCGAATGTTATGCTAGTGGCCCTTATTTGTTTTCATATCCTATTCAAGATTCCACATTGTATTTGCTCTCATTGAGCAGCTTCAGTTGCACGCAACAAATCCTGGTAAATTCTCTGAAAAGTTCTCTTTTCATTTTTATTCTGGTACAATATTTTCTAACTTTCCTTGCTATGGCTCCTTAGATACTCCTATCATTTAAAAGTGGATGTTTAATTTCTAAATACATGGAGTTTTTAAAGTATCTTTGATATTAGTTTCTCATTTTGATATTAATTTCTCATTTAAATTCTTTCTTCTCTGCAATCACTCTGTGTTTTCTCAGCCTTCTAACTTCATTGAGGCTTTCAGTGGCTAAGTCTGTCCTGGTAAATGTCACATTGTGTTTGAAAAGATGTGAGTTATTTTCAAATATCGTTTGATATTGATTTCTAACATAAATCCACAGTGCCAAAAGAACAAACTCTGTGTGATTTCAATACCTTTAGACTATGAAATTTTTACACCTTGCTTTTTGTCCCTGGATGTTTCAGGGTCTTCTAGTTTACAGTCTATGGGCACTTGAAGAGAATTTGTATCCTACTGTGGTGTGAAAACTATATAAATCTTATTTATGTTGAAAAAATATGCTGTATCTCATGTCCTTGAAACAAATATTTAACTTTGCATAGATTGTGGGTGCTAGACATCACTTAATCTTTCCTAATTACTATAGGAAATCAGCAGCACATCATAGATACAAATGGTGACTGACTGCTTCTTGGTCTGAGTATGAGGTTCGCCCAGGGATGGTGGGGACTTTGATGAAGTCCAGGGGAGCGCACCAGAGCCTGGCCAGCTGGGAGTTAGAGCCTGCATCGCCAAAGTTTCTCAAGAGGAGCTGGAAGTGTAGATTGCACACCGGTACCCTTATGATCACACAAGGCAACACTGTGTTGGTCAAGCGCAAGTATTCTAGCTGCTGAACCTGGGTCTTGGCTGAACTTGTCCTCCATTCTAGGCCTACCGGCAGTTTTACTGCAAGAATGCCTGGGAATTAAAGAACTTGGCAAAGATCACTTAGCCAAGGACGGCCGAGTGTGACGCGAGTCAGAGCTGCCAAGTAGGCCACTTCTCTGGGTCAGTTCACAGCTTCCATCAGATGTACCCTTTAGCCTCCATGGAATTAAAATCTCCCTGCTCTGAATTTAGTCCTGGGCACTGTGTCATTTTCTTCCACTGATATCAATAATCCCCAGGCTTACATTCCTAGGCAGCCTTTTAAAATCAACAAATTCCATCATTTAAAAAGAAATTCCCTTAAAGCACAATTAGACTTCACTTAATTAGTGAAGAAATAATAAAACAACCACAGTTATGTTTGTGTTGCAAAATCACAGCAAGATCAATGGTTCCAATCAGTTACAGGAAGTCTGCAAAGAACATCTTCTTCAAAAAAAGATGTGATTCAAGTTCTTTGACTCTGACTTTCCTGTGCAACTTAATTGTGCTTAATTCCGAACTGGTCTAGAAACTGTTTCAACTTTCCAGGGATTTCAGCTTACTAGAAAGCAATGTGAAGTTGTTTAGGGTCAAAATGAGAACAAGTGAAGGGTTACAACAGTAGGACTCTGGCAGGTCTGTGGGTCTGCCCTCTGTCCCAGAGGCAGCTGGAAGTGGTGCAAAGGGACGTGGGGAACCTGATGGAGCTGACGGTGAAGAGGCAGTGAGAAACACAGAGCTTTCAACATGGGGGTGGCGGAGGGTGCAGGGAGACGGATGGATTCTTTGATGCTTCAAAAGAGAGAGTTGACAACTCTAAGACAGAAAAGACTGAATAAAGGCTACATATCATCAGTGGTGAACTCCATTGAAATATGTTCATGTTGACAACAGAGCATGAATGATCCTAAAAACCTGGTGAAGCCACTTTATATAGCACTGCTATAATTTGGGAATTTCGTAGAACTATTTTTTAACGGACTTACATAGGAAGACTAGTATTTTGAAAATATCTTTGAAGGTGGAGTCATTTCAGTTCAGTTCAGTAGCTCAGTCGTGTCCAACTCTTTGCGACCCCATGAATCGCAGCATGCCAGGCCTCCCTGTCCATCACCATCTCCTGGAGTTCACTCAAACTCACATCTGTTAAATCGGTGATGCCATCCAGCCATCTCATCCTCTGTCGTCCCCTTCTCCTCCTGCTCCCAATCCCTCCCAGCATCAGAGTCTTTTCCAACGAGTCAACTCTTTGCATGAGGTGGCCAAGGTACTGGAGTTTCAGCTTTAGCATCATTCCTTCCAAAGAAATCCCTGGGCTGATCTCCTTCAGAATGGACTGGTTGGATCTCCTTGCAGTCCAAGGGACTTTCAAGAGTCTTCTCCAACACCACAGTTCAAAAGCATCGATTCTTCGGTGCTCAGCCTTCTTCACAGTCCAACTCTCACATCCATACATGACTACTGGAAAAACCATAGCCTTGACTAGATGGATTTTAGTTGGCAAAGTAATGTCTTTGCTTTTCAATATGCTATTTAGGTTGGGCATAACTTTCCTTCCAAGGAGTAAGCATCTTTTAACTTCATGGCTGCAATCACCATCTGCAGTGATTTTGGACCCCCCCAAAATAAAGTCTGACACTGTTTCCACCGTTTCCTCATCTATTTCCCATGACGTGATGGGACCAGATGCCGTGATCTTAGTAATTAGCCTTTCCTAAACTGGTCCTCTGAGGAAAAGTAAGAGATGTAGCTCCAAATAAATTGTTTTAGAAAAGCAGGTTAGATAAAATGAAACAGGGTCTTTAACTACAAAAACTCTCAGCACTTTTACTGAGAGATTTCTGCCTGGCCCTCTTTTTCCATGAGACATCTCTCGTTTGAAGAATTTTTAAGTCTGCTGACCATCAAAGTCCATATTCAAATACACAAATTCCAAATTCTGCCAGAGAAATGTTTAGTGGAACGTAATCTGGGAAATATTGATTTACTTTACTTGTTGGCAAACTTAAATAATAAGTTCATATATTAAAAAGTTAAATTTGTTAAACAACAAGATCCTACTATATGACATAAGGAACTATATTCAATACCTTGTAATAACCTAAAATGGAAAAGGACCTGAAAAGGTGCTATTTATATTTATATAATATATATGTATATATATACCTGAATCATTTTGCTGTACACTCGAAAATAATACAACACTGTAAATCAACTATACATTGACTTAATTTTTTTAAAAAGTTAAGTTTGGAATTCTATCGAATAATACAGCAGTTTTTGGTTATAAGGGCACCAGGCCACCTTTTTTCCCCACCTCCTTTCCTCCATTTTTTTTATGCACCCACTGTAATTCTCATGTTCTTTTTGTGTAATATTTTGAATATAACGAACTTCTTCAGTTTTCTATATCAGAACTTCCTTTCCAACTGGTTCTGGAAAGAATTAAAATGTGCACGTCATATGGAATTTTCAATGCCAGAAGCAGGAAAACTGTTCTCATAAAATTTATACTGAAGCAAGATAAAACAGGCTTCCCCAATGGCTCAGTGGAAAAAAATCCACCTGCCAATGCGGGAGACACAGGAGACATGGGTTTGATCCCTGGGTTGGGAAGATCCCCTGGAGGAGGAAATGGCAACCCACTCCAGTCTTCTTGCCTGAAAAATCCCATGGACAGAGGAGCCTGGCAGGCTACAGTTGAAAAGATTGCAAAGAGTCAGGCATGACTGAGTGCCTAAGCATGCAGAAGATAAGACACCTGGCTAGCTTTATCAATTAGTACCTTTCTGTTGCATTCTGCCTAGATTTCTCCCTTCTTATATGTGATGACACTTGGCCTATGGTTATCTATGATTTGTAGTAAGGATGACAAATAAGATTTATGCTCAAAGAAAATGGTTTGCATCTCTGCTCTGTGTAGAATAACACAATGCAACATTATTTCTAATCACCCGGTGGGGAGGAGAGCCTGACCTCGGCGAAAAGGAAGATGATTTGGAAAGGAGAGAGCTTTGTTGAAGAAGGGGACACAAAATGACATTGGAAGTGTTGAATGGAGGGATAGAGGGCTCTAAAATGGAAAGATTTTCTTGGAATTCTGAGCTAATTACAGAGCCCAGCACTGTCTTTGACAATGAAGATGGGCAGAACTTACCTGAGAAAGGTGAGTCCCAGGATGTGCAGAAGGCGATGAGAACGCCAAGATGACCTCAAGCTCTGATTCGAATTCTTCTCTCTCGGCTCCTATATTAAGATGATTCTGGTAACGGTCTATCAAAGAGGGTCATGGTGAAAATGGAATTAATTTATAAGAAGCTACAATCCTTCCTTATGGTAGATGGACCATTTCCCAGGATCGAAAGGCACCAGAAATCTTTCAGGAGGACTAATCACCTTTAAAACAAAAACAAGGCTCAGGACCCAGCCCAGAGGGCAATCCTGAGGATTCTGTGTTGAGAAATGGAACGTTTATATCTCTTGTCTTTCAATCAAGAGCAAAATCTGGAATGCCTGGTAAGGAAAGATCCACCATTTCTGGTGGAAAGAATAAAAGACACACATTTTGGCAGGGACCTGCAGGACGACACGGTGCTTTGGCTGTGACACAGTCTATACATTCTTCCCTCCCTTGGACACACAATGCACACGCTCCACACACACACACACTCCATGCACAATGTACACCTGAAGTTGCATCGTACCTTGATATACCTCTTCAGCAAACCAGAGAAAGGAAGCAAGCTAAGAAAGAGTCCAGACTCCTGTGAAGGGCCCAGTGTAGGTAGTCCAAAGTTCTGGCAAGGCTCTGACCATCTCAGACAGATGTGACTTCCAGCACCCAGGGAAGCACGTGTGTTTACCTTATGTAAGGGACTGTACAGCTCTGGGAGAGTCCTCGAATCTCTCCTATATGTTTCCCCCTTACCCTGCTTGTTTAATCTATACGCTGGGAACATCATGAGAAATGCCGGGCTGGATGAGTTACAAGTCGGAATCAAGATAGGTGGGAGAAACATCAACAATCTCACAGAAGTGGGTGATATCACTCTAATGGCAGAGAGTGAAGAGTAACTAAAGGGCCTCTTGATGAGGGTGAAGGAAGAGAGTGAAAGAGCCAGCTTAAGACTAAATATTACAAAAACCTAAAACTATGGCATCAGGTTCCTTTACTGCACAGCAAATAGAAGGCTAAAAGGTGGAAGTAATGGCAGATTTCCTCTTCTTGGGCTCCAAAACCACTGCAGATGGTGACTGCAGCCATGAAATCAGAAGAGGATTGCTTCTTGGCAAGAAAGCAATGACAAACCTGGACATTGTGTGGAAAAGCAGAGACACTACTCTGCCGACCAAGACCCATATAGTCAAGGCTATGGTCTTCCCAGTGGTCACATACAGTTGTGAGAGCTGGACTGAAAAGAAATAGGAATGCCAAAGAATTGACGCCTTTGAATTGTGGTGCTGGAGAAGTCTCCTAAAAGTCCCTTGGACAGTAACGATATCAAACCAGTCAATATTAAGAGAGATTAGCCCTGAATATTCACTAAAAGGTCAGATGCTGAAGCTGAAGCTCTAGTGTTCTGTTCATCTGATGTCAACAGACAACTCATTGGAAAAGTCCCCAGTGCTGGGAAAGATCGAGGGCAGAAAGAGAAGAGGGCATCAGAGGATGAGATGGCTGGACGGCCTCACAAATGCAATGAACATGAACCTGGACAAACTCCAGGAGTTGGTGAGGGACAGGGAGGCCTGGCATGCTGCAGTCCATGGTGCTGCAGAGACGGACAAGACTGGGCAACTGAACAACAACAACAAGCTCCCAACAAGAAGGCTTTGCTCCTAATTTCCATAGTGAGATTCACTACTGAATGCACCTTGCCTGTGATTTCAACTGCAGGCATCTTGGAGGCAGGTACCTAACAATATTCACCTATGTATGTCTCATGGAAGATGAACACACAAGGTGCTGAAAAGAAAAAGGAGCCCATGGAATGCCAAATCACTTCGGGAAACACTAGCGTAGAGTAAACAGGTGTCTCTCGCAAGACTTCTCAGTGCCCTTGATATGTTCATTACAAACATTCCAAAGCATGAGAGTGCAGCATTTCTTCAGGCATATATCACCACTAAGCCTTTGTCTAGAGCAGCAGAACTCAACAGAAATACGATGTGAGCCACAAAGGAGAACCATGTATGTGATTTTAGATTTTTAAGACAGTTACATTAAAAATGGAAAAAAAGACAGATGAATTTAATTTTAATAATGTAGTTCATTAACCCAGTATATCAAAACTATTATCATTTCAGCATGTAACATATATTATAAATGAGATAAGCTCACTTTTGTTGTGCCGCGTCTTTGACATACAGCATGTGGTTCACACTTACCGCCCTCATCTTCAGACATATGAAGGGTTCTGGGCAGCAGTGCATGTGACCATAGACACCCTACTGAATGGTGCAGGAGACAATCGTTTCACAAAACTGGTGTAACTGAAGATGCACATATAAGTGCTGTTTCTGGATTTCCGCTAATGTGATGCTAACTGATTTGATACATGGTTATTTAGTGCTCGATGCTGTAGAAATATATAGTATTGAACAGCATTAAAAACACTGCCTTCATGAGGCTTTCAGTCCAGTGAGAAATACAAGCACTAAACCACGTGACTAATTGTTTAATAACATTGAGTGCTGAGAAAGGGTGTGACAGAGGGGTGTGACTGCACCCAAGGCCAATGAAGGTGTCCCCTACGAGTGGCATTTCAGTGCTGACCTGGAAGGGGCTTGGGCACAGAGAGGAGATGATGAGGTAGGAAGAACCATCTAGTCTGAGGCGATGGAGGGTGGGATGTTGAAGCTTAGAGACCAGAGTTGAGGAGAACCCACGCCAAGGAGACACTAGTCAGCAGGAACATGCACTGTATTGCTGGACAGTGTTAGGTTGTATCAGAAAGGCAATGGGAAGGCTGGGAGGGGTGTAAGTCAGAGAGTGACATGAGCCAAAGTGTTTTGTGAGAAATTAAAGACAGCTCACATTCTTTGCTGCACTGCTCACTGAGAGTTGGGATCTGATTCCTCTCTCTTTGAATCCAAGTTTACTGACCTACTTGACCAAAAAAATTAGGTGGCCATGAAATTCTACAATTCCCAACTTCAGGTCTTAAGAAGGCTTTCNAAAGTGTTTTGTGAGAAATTAAAGACAGCTCACATTCTTTGCTGCACTGCTCACTGAGAGTTGGGATCTGATTCCTCTCTCTTTGAATCCAAGTTTACTGACCTACTTGACCAAAAAAATTAGGTGGCCATGAAATTCTACAATTCCCAACTTCAGGTCTTAAGAAGGCTTTCAGTCCCCCTGGTCTTTGGGAATATGCTAACTACTGTGAGAAAGCCATACTCAGGTACCACGTGCAGGGCTCACAAGGAAATAAGCTGAAGAGAAAGTAAGAGAGAGGCTGGCCCATGAACAAGAATTTTCTCTGTGTGTGCACTCAGGTGCTCAGTCATGTCTGACTCTTTGTGACCACATGGACTATAGCAGGCCAGGTTCCTCTGTCCATGGAATTTTTCAGGCAAGGATACTGGCGTGGGGTGCCATTCCCTCCTCCAGGGGGTCTTCCCAACACAGGGATCAAACCTGCTTCTGCAGTAGCAGGTGGATTCTTTACCACTAGT
>SJYA01004994.1:0-28370 GCA_006410615.1 Neotragus moschatus
AGCCTTTGCCCTGCTTCATTCTGTATTCCAAGGCCAAATTTGCCTGTTACCCAGGTGTTTCTTGACTTTTTACTTTTGCATTCCAGTTCCTTGTAATGAAAAGGACATCTTTTTTGGGTGTTAGGTCTAAAAGGTCTTTTTGGTCTTCATAAAACCATTCAACTTCAGTTTCTTCAGCGTTACTGGTTGGGGCATAGCCTTGGCTTACTGTGATATTGAATGGTTTGCCTTGGAAACAAACAGAGATCATTCTGTTGTTTTTGAGATTGCATCNACTTTTTACTTTTGCATTCCAGTTCCTTGTAATGAAAAGGACATCTTTTTTGGGTGTTAGGTCTAAAAGGTCTTTTTGGTCTTCATAAAACCATTCAACTTCAGTTTCTTCAGCGTTACTGGTTGGGGCATAGCCTTGGCTTACTGTGATATTGAATGGTTTGCCTTGGAAACAAACAGAGATCATTCTGTTGTTTTTGAGATTGCATCCAGTTACTGCATTTCAGACTCTCTTGTTGACCATGATGGCTATTCCATATCTTCTAAGGGATTCCTGCCTTCAGTAGTAGATATAATGATCATCTGAGTTAAATTCACCCATTCCAATCCATTTTAGTTTGCTGATTCCTAGAATGTTGACATTCACTCTTGCCATCTCTTGTTTGACCACTTCCAATTTGCCTTGATTCACGGACCTGACATTCCAGGTTCCTATGCAATATTGCTCTTTATAGCATCAGATCTTGCTTCTATCACCAGTCACATCCACAACGGGGTATTGTTTTTGCTTTGGCTCCATCCCTTCATTCTTTCTGGAGTTATTTCTCCGCTGATCTCCAGTAGCATATTGGGCACCTACTGACCTGGGGAGTTCCTCTTTCAGTGTCCTATCATTTTGCCTTTTCATACTGTTCATAGGGCTCTCAAGGCAAGAATACTGAAGTGGTTTGCCATTCCCTTGTCCAGCAGACCACATTCTGTCAGATCTCCACCTTGACCCACCCATCTTGGGTGGCCCCACACGGCATGGCAGGTAGGTCAGGAAGCTGAGAAAATAGAGTTACGATGTCATCTGAGGCTGAAAAATTGCTTCAAAAGACTGTCAGTGTGTAAAGAGTGTGGGAGCAAAAAGGCTCTTTATGAAGTGATGTGATTTGCTGCCCTGACAGTTGTAAGCCAAGCGCATAAAGAATGAGGAATTAGACGGGCTGACTTTTTACAGGGCTCTGTCTCTGCCAGTCAGTCACATTAAGTGTTTGCACTGATGTCTGCAGGACCTTTTTGATTCACTGAGCCGAATGATGGATGTGTCTGGTCCCGAAGCACATGGATGGCTTTTCCCATGTGTTGAAGTAGTATTTTCCACTTCTACAGAGCCTCAAAAAGAACACCACAGGTTTGAAAGCAGTTTAACACACTTTGGTTCTGTTAATGATATTGATGACCAGCTGTTGTAATATTAACAACACTGAATATTATCGTGGCAGAGATCCAAATGAACAGAAGAGACTGTTTATATAGATTGCTGAATTATAGATGAAATCCTTCATACAAATGAAAATCCTTTACAGCTAGACTTTCAAGCAGCATGAATTGGTTTCTTGGTGCCAGCTGCTGTGAGTAGGCCAGTGTGATGAAAAGGTACAGAAAATTAATCATCTCTATGAAAACAGAGCTTTGAATCCACTGTTCTTTTTCTTGAAGATTACTTCTTGCTTTGTACTCATACATAATGTCCACTCACACAAACACACGAAAGTATTTTTCATCAGGCTTCTTTCAAATCGGTGGCATGATACAGCTTTTGGGAAGTTCAACTTGAAAACTCCTCAGCCATGTATCACAAGTCAATTTTTTTTAATTTTCTTACATATTTATTTCCATTGGAAAAAAATGGAATAGCTGAAAGAAAAGCAGAAGGTATTTCTTGAAAATTGAGCTTCAGTTCTATTTTTCCTGTTGTTCAGGCGCTCAGTCATGTCCGACTGTTTATGACCCCGTGGACTGCAGCACGCCAGGCCTCCCTGTCCATCACCAGCTCCCGGAGCTTACTCAAACTCATGTCCATTGAGTCGGTGATGCCATCCAACCATCCCATCCTCTGTCGTCCCCTTCTCCTCCTGCCTTCAGTCTTTCCCAGCATCAGGGTCTTTTTGGTTCTATAGTCATTCTTTTTTTCATTTATTGTAGTATAGTTGATGTATCAGGGAAGTTGCAGGTGTATAATATAGTGATTCACAATTTTAAAGGTTATATTTTACTTATAGTTATTTTAAAATATTGTCTGTTCTGTCCGTGTTATAGAGTACATCCTTGTAGCTTATTTTATACAGCAGTTTGTACCTCTTAATTCCCTACCTTTATATTGCCCCTCCTGCCTTCCCCGTCCCCACTGGTAACCACTAGCTTGTTCTCTCTGTGAGTCTGCTTCATTTTTGTTATACTCACTAGTGTGTTATATTTTTTTGGATTCCACATATAAGTGGTGTCTTGCGGTTTTGTCTTTCTCTTTCTGACTGGCTCCACTTGGTATGATACTCTCTAAGTCCAGCCATATTGCTGCAAATGGCATTATTTCATTCTTTTTACGGCTGTATAGTATTCCTTAGGTGGAGAGAGAGGCACACCTTTATCCGTTTATCTGTTGATGGACACAAGTGGCCTCCCTGTCTTGGCAGTTGTAAATAACGCTGCTATGAATACTGGGGTGTGTCTATCTTTATAATTCGTGTTTGGGGGATTTTTGGATACATACCCAGGAATGGAACTTCTGGAATGTATGGGGGTTCTGTTTTTAGTTGTTGAGAAGCCCCCGTACTGCTTTTACAGTGGTCCACCCCTTCATATTCGCAGCAACAGTGTGTGAGGGCTCTCTCCTCTCCTTGTGGCTGCCGGCACGTGTTCCTTTTGTTCTTTTTGACGCCGGCGTCCTGATGGGCACCCACGGCCGCTCTGACTTGCACCTCCTGGCGCTGCTGGTGCTGAGCACCGCTTCCTGTGCCTGTCCGCCTCCTGCACTTCCTCTTTGGGGAAATGTCTGTTCAGTTTCTCTGCCAGTTTTTTAGTTGGGTTCTGTCTGTATTCTCCATGTTTGTTTTTATCTTCATTTTTTTTTATGTTGAGCTGTATGAGCTATTTATATGTGTAGTAGATTAGCCCCTTATCTGTCATATCATTGACAAGTATTTTCTCCCACTCAGTAGGTTCTGTTCACTTTGTTGACCATTTCCTTTTCTGTGCAAAAGCTTCTAAGTTTAATTGGTCCCATTTGTTTACTTTTTGCTTTTACCTTTGTTTAGGAGATGGATCCAAAAACATACTGCTCTAATTCGTGTCAAAGAGTGTTCTGCTTATGTTCTCCTCAGGGTTTTCTGGCATCCAGCCTTACGTTTAGGTCTTTAATCCATTTTGCATCTGTTTTTGTATGTGGTCTTAGAGAGCGGTCTGCATTTCTCACGTGCAGCTGGCCGGCCGCCCCAGCGCCGCTTGTTGAAGAGACTGTCTTTTCTCCATCGTAGGGGCTTGCCTTCTTCGTTGTCAATTAACTGGCATAAATGCACAGGTTCATTTCTGGGCTTTCTTTCTGTCCCATTTGGTACTCAGTGTCGTGCTTAGTAAAATGAGATTTCACGCGTTTCATTATTACAGTTTCATTATTCATTATTAAAGGTTAGAAATTATTTCAGTTCTGGCTTTGTTTTGTTGAGGGGAGGGGTACATCTCAAATACTGAAATTAAAAGTGATGAGAGACTTAAGGACCTTATCCCTGATGCTGAGGTTTAAAAACATTGTTTGCATGTTTGAATGCTTCCTTTCAACTCCTTTATCTTTCTTGTATAGCAGCAGCAGCAGATGCTTACATGGTATTTCCTTAGCTAATCCTTCTCAGCGGAATTCACCACGTAAATGTTTATTGTTATCTAAGCTTTTTTAATGACTATTACAATTTTGGAAAATAAATAAAATCACAGAAAAAAACGATGGGAGAAGCCACTGAGGATTTAACTGGTGTAACAGCCATTTGCGTGAACAAAGCACTAGGGTGTTTTCCTGCAATGCTCTTTGTTGCAAATTCAGCATTTTGGTGAGCTTATCTTAGTGCACGGTCCCTCTAAGCTGGGTTGGAGAGCGACCTCCCCTCTTCTGCCGTGTCTCTCGGAGGACTCTGTGACTGACCACAGAGCTGCCATAGGGCTTGGGGTGGATCCACTGAACTATAAGGCCATTGGCTAATGTTGAGCTGAGTTCTGTGTGTTTCATGCCCCGGATATATAAAGAAGCTTGCTTCCTTTCCCACTTTGAATTCCTCCTAATACTATTTATATATATTTGTCTTTTTTAGTACATGATGAGAATATACCATTGTCTCCTTGCAGAGAAGAAACTGTGCCTTATATATGTTTCCATTCCCACAGCGCCAACTTACCACATTGATTTCAAAGAGAACGTATGATCCAGCCGCCAAAAGCTGATCTAACAATAGACTTTGAGAACAAACCATTTCCAAGTCGACGGCCTCTAAGGAGTGTGTGTGTGCACACATGTACACAGACCTCCATGGCATCATGTAGTATGGTCAGTCTGCATTCCATATAAATACAAGTGTGTATATTTGATTTTTATAAATACAAGGTATTATTTCTAAAACATCTATATTCATGTGTGGGCAAAGATAAGACATTTAACCGGTGCTTTGTTAGTTTGATTTTTTTCCTTTACCATTCATCCTCTTCATTTTCCTGAGTTCCTTTAAGAAATACACATATTCTTTCATCTGTAGTGTGTTGACCTGAGATAGACTGCCAGATGTTTCTCCAACAAAGATGATTTTACTCAGGATCAGCAGAGAATTGTAACTTGGGGTCTGTAACCATGGCAAGCCATATGCCATGCAGATCCCAAGATGACAAAGAAAGGAGATCGCTTTCATAGAGCGGAAGTGGGAGCAGGGAGGACTGTGGTCAATAGAGTCCATGGCTTTTCACTGGCTGAGACCTTGCCAGGAAAGAAGAGTCTTTCTCCTTCCTGCTGGGCTCGGCCAAGTCCCAGGGTGTGAGGGCTCCCCCTGCTGGCCTCCTAACTCTATTTGAGATTTCCGTTTATTAATTTTTTACAAGAACACAAAGGAAATAAAGCTTTAGCGCACTGGTAAGAGTTCTGATAAAAGTGAAGAGCTGACTCATTGGAAAAGCCCCTGATGCTGGGAGGGACTGGGGTCAGGAGGAGAAGGGGACGGCAGAGGATGAGGTGGTTGGATGGCATCACTGACTCGATGGGCATGAGTCTGAGCAAGCTCTGGGGTTGGTGGTGGACGGGGAGGCCTGGTGTGCTGAGGTTCATGGGGTTGCAAAGAGTCAGACATGCCTGAGCGACTGAACTGAACTGAAGAGGGTGTTTGGCTCAGAGTAAGTGTAACTGAAATGTAGATAGACGCTCTCCTAATGATAACTTAGTTTGCTGTTGTTTAGAGTTGATTTCATTTGCTGATAGATTTGAAGGGATATGTAACTCTCATTTGGGGGTTTTAAGAAGGTGGTGCTAGGAGTTGTAGTTTTCACTAGAACTTGACTTTAGCAACCAAGTTATCAGTGGTTCCCTTGTCCTGGAAATGGCTACATAATAAATTGTACTCATGTGTTTCCTGACATTTATCTTAAATAAAAATTCCTACATTAAAGGAATGTGGATATGCCTTCAGTAATTACTTCATTCAGAATTTTACTGAGCACCAGCTTTATCCAAACACTATCTCAGACTCTGAGAACACATTCCTCCTCTCAAGAAACGGTCTTTGCTGAAGAGCCTGTTCCTACAGGTTAAGTTGCAGGTGCCTGTTGGCACGGTGTGGGCATGCAGGCCTCTGATCTACCTGCCTTATTTAATTATGAGTATTCTTGTAGCATTTGTCAATGCAAATAGATCCTAGGGAAAAAGAGTTCTGAAAAGTGAAGAGCACCAGTACTACTCCCAAGGCACCATAAGGAGGCAGTCTTGGAGAACAGAAAGTACCTGGGCTTTAAAGCCGTTCAGACCTCGGCTGAAACCTCCAGTCTAGCATGTTTCGAGTCTCAGGCTCTGGGCTTTGCCAGTGACCTGAAGATGATAAAACAAAAAAAAAAAAACCTGCCTCTCAGTGGTATCTAAAGATCTGAGATTATTTGGGTGAAGTGTCTGGTTCCTGATCAGCACTTAATACTTGCCTAGGTTCATTTGAATATGGTCATAAATTAATGTTATCAACAGTTTAGTATGGGAGAGCCAGCCTGCCACTATGTTCAAGAGCCGTGTTCTGGAACCCACCTGCCTGGGCTCCACTTCTGGCCCTGCCGTGCTCTAGTTTATTTAATTGTAGGGAATCTCTCTGGCCCACTGCTTTCCCATTGGCATTTTAAATAAAGAGTCACTTCAGTTTAGTCACTCAGTCATGTCCGACTCTTTGCGACCCCATGGACTGCAGCACTCTAGGCCTCCCTGTCCATCACCAACTCCAGGAGGATGCTCAAACTCATGTCCATTGAATCAGTGATGCCATCCAACCATCTCATCCTCTGTCGTCCCCTTCTCCTCCTGCCTTCAGTCTTTCCCAGCATCAGGGTCTTTTCAAATGAGTCAGCTCCTCACATCAGATGGCCAAAGTATTGGAGCTTCAGCTTCAGCATCAGTCCTTCCAATGAACACTCGGGACTGATCTCCTTGAGAAAGGACTGGTTGGATCTCCTTGCAGTCCAAGGGACTCTCAAAAGTCTTCTCCAACACCACAGTTCAAAGCATCAGTTCTTCGGGGCTTGGCTTTGTTTATAGTCCAACTCTCACATCCATACATGACCACTAGGAAAACCATAGCTTTGGCTAGATGGACCTTTGTGGGAAAAGTAATGTCTCTGCTTTTTAATATGCTGTCTAGGTTGGTCATAATTTTTCTTCCAAGGAATAAGCATCTTTTAATTTCATGGCTGCAATCACCATCCGCAGTGATCTTGGAGCCCAGAAAAATAAATTTTGTAACTGTTTCCATTGTTTCCCCATCTATTTGCCATGAAGTGATGGGACTGGATGCCATAATCTTAGTTTGCTAAATGTTGAGCTTTAAACCAACTTTTTCACTCTCCTCTTTCACTTTCATCAAGAGACTATTTCTTCATCACTCTCTGCCATAAGGGTGGTGTCATCTGCATATCTGAGGTTATTGATATTTCTCCTGGAAATCTTGATTCCAGTTTGTGCTTCTTCCAGCTTAGTGTTTCTCATGATGTACTCTGCATATAAGTTAAATAAGCAGGGTGACAATATACAGCCTTGATGTACTCCTTTTCCTATTTGGAACCAGTCTGTGGTTCCATGTCCAGTTCTAACTGCTGCTTCCTGACCTACATACAGGTTTCTCAAGAGGCAGGTCAGGTGGTCTGGTATTCCCATCTCTTTCAGAATTTTCCACAGTTTCTTGTGATCCACACAGTCAAAGGCTTTGACATAGTCAATAAAGCAGAAGTGTATGTTTTTCTGGAACTCTCTTGCTTTTTCCATGATCCAGCAGATGTTGGCAATTTGATCTCTGGTTCCTACACCTTTTCTAAAACCACCTTGAACATCTGAAGTTCACAGTTCACATATTGCTGAAGCCTGGCTTGAATAATTTTAAGCATTACTTTTCTAGCGTGTGAGATGAGTGCAATTGGGTGGTAGTTTGAGCATTCTTTGGCATTGCCTTTCTCTGGGATTGGAATGAAAACTGACCTTTTCCAGTCCTGTGGCCACTGCTGAGTTTTCCAAATTTGCTGACATATTGAGTGCAGCACTTTCACAGCATCATATTTTAGAATTTGAAATAGGTCAACTGGAACTCCATCACCTCCACTAGCTTGTTCGTAGTGATGCTTCCTAAGGCCCACTTGACTTCACATTCTAGGATGTCTGGCTCTGTCTAGGTGAATGATCTCACTGTCGTGGTTTTCTGGTCACGAAGATCTCTTTTATATAGTTCTTCTGTGTATTCTTGCCACCTCTTCTTAATACCTTCTGCTTCCGTTAGGTCCATACTATTTCTGTCTTTGTTTAAATAAAGATTAAGTTAGTGTTAATAATAGAATGTTAAGAATAGTTCCTGGTACATACTAATTACTATGTAAGTTTTGTTAAAATTAGATAACACTCACTTTGATTCTATGGAATCTACACTTATTAAATTAGAAGCTTTCAAGATTTGGGAGACATTTTTATCCCTTTTTCAATGATGAAATGACAGTGATGATGTCAAAGCAAACCACTAGCTGGGCTACCTCCAGCCATGTGCTTGCTGTGTCTCAGTTAAGAAAGATCACTAAGTGGACTCAGAAGATTTTTAGAGATAATTTTACTTTCACTCTTGTCTTGGGCTCTGTTCTTTGTTTATTTTTTGTTGCTAAACAGCTTTAAGCCTGCATGTACGTTGTGTGTGCGCTTAGTCGCTCAGTCGTGTCCGACTCTTTGCAACCCCGTGGACTATAGCCAGCCAGGCTCCTCTGACCATGGAATTTTCCTGGCAAGCACACTGGAGTGGGTTGCCATTTCCTTCTCCAGGAGGTCTTTCTGACCCAGGGATCAAACCCCGTTCTCCTGCCTTGTAGCCCAGGCACATTAGGGGAATACCAAGTCAGGCTTGCCTGGCCTCCCTTCTCCCTGGGGTGAGCAAGGCCTCAGCTGGGAGGGCTGTGTATATGGGAAGTACAGATTTTCAACATTTAGAGACGATTTATTTCAACCATCACATTTCATTGCTAGCGTAATAAAATTCCGGGGTGATTAACTCTCTCGTTTGCCACCTTGGAAATGTCTGAAGGTGAGAGAGGTTGGAATTAATGGTTAAAATGTCACTTTTAAAATTGCCATGGCGGAAGTCAGGATTTCCATAACCTGTTTGGCTCATTATTACCAATACTGTTGGGCTGAACATGGTTTCAGAAGCAGACTCACCAACATGACTCAGGTGGAATCAGCAGTGACATTTCTAGCAAAGGAGTCGCAGCTGTCATCATGGTCAGAGAACCAGATGTCACCGTGGTTACGTTGCTGGAGTTATTTGGGAGTGCAGCAGTAATACTGTCTGGACGTTATTAAGGCCAAGGAGAGTCTTACCTCACAAATGTCAGTACTGCAGATGTCAGAAGCCTAGTTTATGTGATTTTTCCTCCCAATAGTTTAGAGGTTTTTTCAAAACATCAATAAATTATCATATATTCTAAGAAACATTTGGAAAAGATAATATTTGTGATACACATTGTCTAGTCTTAAAATTTTGTCTGGTTTCTAACAGTAACTATTTGATATTTCATTTTGTTACATATCATTAAACAAGGTAACATTAAATAACTAACTTTGATATTTAACTAATTTCATCTCTCTCACACTACCCTTTAAATGATACTGATAAATAATTAGGGTTGCCAGAAAAAAATACAGTTGTCCAGTCAATTTAATTTCATATTAACAAAAAGAATATTTATACTGTAAAATGATTCACTGTTTACCTGAACATCAAATTGAACTGGGAGTTAAATGTTTTTATTTGCTAACTCAGACAATCCTGTAAGTATGGTCGCAAGTCCAAGAAGACAACTTTGAAATCTGTAGTTTCAAAGTCTGACACCCATTTCAAGACAAAGTTAATAACCATTGTCTTTGTGGAATATCCTTGATGCCTCCAGGAAGATTCGGGCCTCTCTAGCCTCCACGTATCTTTAACGTACCCATACCAGGGCATGTATCAGTGTGTTACCATTTGTCTTTACATCTCTCATATTCTAACCTATGAGAGTAGGGGCCTGTTTTCTTCAGCCTCGAGTCACCAGAATCCAGCTCTGTGCCTGACAGGTTAAAGCAGATCGCTCATGAATAATGAAGGCCCTTTGGTGCCCAGCCTGCAGCCTCCTACTACTGAGCTCCAGAGAAACGGGCATCCAAGGCACATCCAATCGTCCACAGGCTCTTCCAGTTCAGCATCTAAAACTTACTTTGCCATGCTTTTGTGAGGTCTGATCCTGCCTCTGCCCTGGTCAGTGGCAGCGCCGTCCAGGCCGTCAGCCAGGCATTCGCCCTGGGAGTCCGGCGAGGTGTGCCCCTTGCCATTCCGTTTCCTTCGTCTGTTCAGTGTGTAAGATCTTAAAGGTTCTCCTTTAAGACGCCTCATACTCAGCCTTCCTTTCCAACCTCATTGTGAAATAACTGGGAAGAATAGCAGCATCAAAGACCAAGTGGAACTGAAATTCAGAAATAATAAATTACTTCTGAATGTAAGCATTCTGACTTCAGTATCTATGTAGTTCTAAAACAACCCCCAAATATCTGATGCCCAGTTTCAAAAGAGAATAACCTTTTACAGGGCTTCCCCAGTGGCTTAGCAGGAAAAATCCACGGGCAATGCAAGAGATGGGGGTTTGATCCCTGGGTCGGGAAGATCCCCTGGAGAAGGAAATGGCAACTCCCTCCAGTGTTCTTGCCCAGAGAATCTCATGGACAGAGGAGCCCGGTGGGCTACAGTCCATGGGGGTTGCAAAAGAGTCGGACACAACTGAGCGATTAAACAACAAATTGATTACATCACAAATAGTAGAATTTTTGGTTAAAAGTCTAAAGTACTCTATAGAGGAATGTAATTTTATTTATAGATAGTGGTTGTACCTACAGAGTAACCGGATGTAAGTGATCTGACTTTTGTTGTGTTTCTGTGACTATTTTGAGTAGCTTTTGTCCTCATAAAGGATCATGGGTCTTGTTCTCAGCCACATAGGTAGTGGCAGGGTCCGGTATGGTGGGGTCTTCTACAGCCTAAGCTAGTGCTTTGCCAAATATATGTCTGATGTTGCCCTCCTTTTTTTTTAAATTCTGAGTTTGTTTACTGTCCCACAAATAACCTTGTTAAGAAGGAGATTATCATCTCTGTTTTTAAAATCAGTTTTATAATCACATAATCTTAAACACACACATGCAATGTCTTCTCTAATGTCGTCTGAAAAATGCCATAAGAGAAACTGTCTGTCTATGTCTTTTTCTGCTTATTAGCTAGCTGTCTCCCAGGAAGAAGGGTATGGGATTTAGAATGAAGAAGAATGGAATTCATTCTCCAGTCTGGCTCCTTTCTGGCTGCTTGGCATTACATAACTGACCTAATGCTCAGTTTGTTTATAATGTGGGAGAAGAGGAGCTACGTATTTCTTATGCCCGCTCTGTACCCAGCAACGCTGGTTTAGCTTCCTTTTTGTTGTTGTTGTTGCTTAGTAGCTCAGTCGTGTCTGACTCTTTGCAACCCCAGACTCCTCTGTCCATGGGATTCTCCAGGCAAGAACACTGGGGTGGGTTGCCGTGCCCTCCTCCAGGGGATCTTTCCGACCCAGGGATCTCACCGCTGTCTCCTCCACTTGGCAGCTAAATTCTTTACAACTGAGCCCCCTGGGAAGCCCACCTTCCCTTTAGCCCCTTCCAATGTTAGATGAGTCACTCACATGAATGAAACTGCTTTTTTCTCCCTGTTTAGCTTAAGTTATTTAATATTAGAATTATCTTTTTAAAAAGTGAATGGTCACTGCTGGCCTTCCCAGGTCGCTCAGCTGGTAAAGAATCCATCTGCAACGCAGAAGAGAGACCCAGGTTCAATTCCTGGGTCAAGAAGATCCCCTGGAGAAAGAAGTGGCAACCCACTCCAGTCTTCTGGCCTGGAGAATCCCATGGACAGAGGAGCCTGGCGGGCTGCAGTCCAGAGGGGCTCAGAGCCAGACATGACCAAGCCGCTGAACGCAGCACAGCGTGTGGTCACTGCTATCTGGTTATTGAACTCAGACGCCTGGGCTAGACAGCACAGGCACTGGAGCGCTGATCTGTGGGAGCTTTACTGCTCTTTAAGTAGAGTGTCGTTTAGAAATGTTTTAGCAAATCAACTGAATGCATCACCCCATCACTTTACGCTCATGTGTTTCCTGGAAAAGTTGTGCAGATCCAGGTTCTGTGCTCGTCACAGGCTAGGAACGTGCACTGGCTTTGAATAATTACCTTCATGCCTAGAATTAATTGTCCTTTCTTCATGTATGCCAGGTCTTTGCAAATTAAGATTCTTTGCGTCAGAAGCTTTGTGACGTGCCAGTGTGCTGATTCACTTCATCCGGCCTGAAAAAGAAATGCCTCAACAGAGGAGCGCTTCCACATCCAATGTGGTTTTTTCTGGGAAATTAAACCTTCTGTAATATTTGTACTTCTGTAATTATGAGTGAAGGTAGGAATCTTTTCTAAAGTTACTATGATGAATTCAGTACATACAGAGAAGGTTTTAAATACATTACAGCGAATACTTTGTACTATGCAGCTCGAGAAATGAAACAGTCCTAATGACTTAAAGCTCCAGGTGTCCCCCTACTCTGCCAGGCTCCTCGGCCCTTTCACAGTCCAGAACCTGGCATTTATCATGCCGCATGTTCTTTCTTGGGCTTTCCAGGTGACGCTTGTGGTAAAGAACCTGCCTGCCAATGCAGGAGACCTAGGTTCGATCCCTGGGTCAGGCAGATCCCCTGGAGGAGGGCATGGCAATCCGCTCCAGTGTTCTGGCCTGGAGAATCCCATGGATGGAGGAGCCTGGTGGCCTACAGTCCATGGGGTGGCAAAGAGTTGGGCATGACTGAAGCGACGTAGCGCGCACACTTGCACGCACGCACATGTTCGTTCTTAAGTAGACTTTTACCATGTAGGTTTGCATTCCCAGGTGATTCATGCAGCCTGGATTTGCATGGTTCTAAACTTTATACAAATAATATCGTGTTCCGCTGCTTATGTTCCTCCTCCTGCTCAGTTTAGTGGGACCGTCTGTGCTGGCACGTGGATCTCCAGCCCACCTACTTTCACTGGTAGTATAAGTTTGTCATTATTCACTTGATGGGTAATTAGGTTGTTTGGGGGTTTGTTTTTTCAATCCCAGAAATGGCTTCCTTGAACACACCTTGTTTATCTCTTTGTATGCAGGTGTGAATTGTGCTTGTGTACATACAAGGGGAATTTCTGGGGCCTGGAGTCTTCAGCTTCCATGAGACATTGCAAACCTGCTCACCAGTATCAGTTCACACTGGCAGCAGAGGAGAAGAATCCCCTTTGCTCCACGTCCTCTCCCATCCGTGATTTTATGTGGCCTTTGAAGTGCAGTAGGATCATCTCGTGGCTTTACTTGCATTTCTTAGATTCTTTACCATCTGGGCCACCAGGGAAGCCCTCTTAGATTACTAATGACTTTAAAATATTTTACTTGGTTTTATCAGTCATTTGCAATGTCTCTTCTCAGAACGGCTCTCTCCTTCCAGTTAGTCCTTGTGATGCCTGACGTTATGTTGGTTTGTCTGGGCTCAGGGAAGCCCAGACAGCTGACAAACGTTATTTCTGGCCGTGCCTGTAAGTGCATTTGTGGAGTGAAAGTCGCTCAGTTGTGTCCGACTCTTTGCAACCCATGGACTGTACAGTCCATGAAATTCTCCAGGCCAGAATCCTGGAATGGGTAGCCTTTCCCTTCTCCAGGGGATCTTCCCAACCCAGGGATCGGACCCAGGTCTCCCACATTGCAGGCGGATTCTTTACCAGCTGAGCCACAAGGGACTCAGAATGTGACTGCATTTGGACATAAGGTCTTTGAAGAGGTAACTCAGTTAAAATTAGGGCATTACAGTGGGCCCTAATCCAGCTGATTGGTGTCCTTATAAGAAGAGAAAACTTGGACGTATGGAAAGACCACGGGTGGAAGCTCACAGAGATGGTGCCAGGACGCAGTGAGAAGGGGCCCACCTGCAGGCCGAGAGAGACTTCAGAAGGGGCCAGCCTTCGTGACACTTTAATCTTGGACTTCTAGCCTCCAGACTGGGAGGAATAAACTTCTGCTAAGCTCCCTAGTCTGTTGCAGTTTCTTCTGGGCAGCCCCAGCAAACGAAGAGAGTCATGGATGGTGTTTGTAATGACAGACACTTGTTGCAACCCATGGTGGGACAAGCAGATCACCTTCCTGGGAATTTGAAAATGTCCTTAGATTTGCACTGAAAGGCCGAGCAGGTGGGGGGGACTCATTTGGCAGGGAGGTTGAGAGAGAAAGTCCGTCGTGTTGCTTTCTGAAAGTCATGAGCGTTTTGGATTTCTGTCCTGGCCAGGGGTTAGTTTTCCAGCTACTCTGTGAACAGGTACAGTAAAAATGTCTTTCCACTAAAAGTCTTTTGCTCACTGGGGAGTCAGAATCAGTTCTCTTCCAATTAAACTGAAGAAATACACTGAACACGCCCAAATGAAGTTTATTTAAAGATAATATGCTTGGGGAAATGCTTTGGTAAATGACTCTTCTTGAGTTGGACTTGAAATAGAAAGTTTTCAAGTGGGAATGTTTAATAACAAGTGTGTCATCCAAATCCTCCCTCTTTCTGAACAAGAAATAATTTCTGGCCATGTGGGTTTTAATTTGAATCCTCTTTTGTCATTTAGACGCTAAATCGTGTGCGACTCTTTGCGACCCTGTGGACTGTACACGCCGGGCTCCCCTTTCCTTCACTATCTCCAGAGTTTGCTCACATTTATGTCCACTGATTTGGTGATGCATCCAACCATCTCATCCTCCGTCACCCCCTTCTCCTTTTGCCTTCACTCTTTCTAACTTCACAGTCTTTTCTAATGAGGCAGCTCTTCACATTCGGCAGCTTCAGCATCAGTCTTTCCAGTGAGTATTCAGGGTTGATTTCCTTTCGGATTGACTGGCTTGATCTCCTTGCTGTTCTAGGGACTCTCAAGAGTCTTCTCCAGCACCACAGTTCTAAAGCATCAGCTCTTCAGCGCTCAGCCTTCTTTTATGGTCCAACTCACATCCATACGCGACTACTGAAAAACCATAGTTTTGACTATACAGACCTTTGTCAGCAAAGTGAAGTCTGTGCTTTTTCACACTCTTTCTGAGTTTGCCTTTAGCAAGGCTTCCTTTGTCACTCGAGTAGGCCTTGCATGGCATGACAGCCATTAGTGATTCAGCAGGGAGCTTCTTTGGAGAGTCCATGAGAAGAATGGTGTGTTTCTCACCTGTGATCCCCGTGAGTCCTCCACTTTCCTTCCCCCTTTTCTGTGTTTGGAATATTGATAAGTACATGAACTTGACCTAGGAACCAAAGTTCACGTGCTTCTGCAATGAGGAGAGAGCTGGGTGAGGAGTGGGACTAAGGTCTGCACTGCTGTTTTAATTCATTTGAAATAGAATCTTTTCTTGGCTTATGTATCTCTTGTATTGTTCAGATATGCAGCTGTAACTGAGTTTCAGAGATGTATTATATATAAAAGCCTGTGCTTTCTCCAAAAAAAAACAATTTTTTTTGTTGACTTATGTGGACAGTTAGATAGATATTTCTAGACTGAGTCATTTTTATTTCTAATCCCAGGCACCGTTTATAAAACTGGGACAAAAACTGATTATCACTTCCCTTTGGTTGTACTTAGATCTTCTTCCTTTACAAGGTCCACAGTTCATTATCAATTTTCCTTCAGAAGTGATCTATGTGAGTATTACTTTACAATTATATTTTTTAGTAAGGCTCATGGGGGAGATTTTAACAAAGAGCAAAGCTTTATTTTAAATAAACTTATACACCTTGGCTAAGATGTATTTTTTAAATTGCCCTTTGCTGTCAGCTGACCAACATGTCCTCGGTGCTCCCTTCCTTTGGCAAAATTACCCAAGCTGCTTCTTGATAATAGGCATCCACCCTCTCTTTTCTTAGAGCTTTTATTTAGGGAACAGGTATAAATTCTTTATTTATAAACATCATAAATTCTTTCTCTGATCCATTTGAAATTAATAAATGTTTAAAAAAAAGAAAAACCTTTTGCCAAGGAATGTCTTTCTTAGGCACCTGTGAGCCATTCTTTTGAAATGTAATCTTGCCGTGCTTCTCATGATAAAACCATGAAGACAGGGGAACGTTTACTTTCCCTTTGTTGCCTGAGCCTAAGATTCTCCTTCACTTGAACAATCCACTCCCATAGCCACACCTTGGATCTCGTCAGCACAAATAACGTTCCACTTTCAAAGTCACTGACTCAATCAGCTTTCCCCCTGGCCACATCTCTTCTCTCATTTTCTGGCTCATTCCAGCTTCCTTGCCCCAATAACTCCCTGTAATCATCCTCTTCTCTCTGAGCCATCAGGCCACTGACCCGTTTCTTGCCAATTCCTCTGTTACCTACTTCCGTCACTTCTCACCTGATCTAATCAGAAGCCAGGACCTACAGCTGCAGCCTCACTGCTGTTGAAATCCTAAGTCTTTCTGCTTCTCATCCAGTCCTGGGTGAACTGGCGCCTCATCTTCTTCCACACCTGAGCACAGTTGTCATTTTCTGAACGCTTCTGGAGAAAGTCACATTAAAAAGAATATTACTTCCAGTATCTTCAGGCTCCCCTGGCTTGTAATGGACATTTCACTCTCTTGACAGTCCAACTGAAGTACTATTTAATTTATCCTCCCATCTCCAAAATGACTGTTTCTAACTTTCTTTATTCTTTGGAACATTCCAAATTCCACAATCCATTCTACTCCATATTCTTAGCAGTTTTATCTAGCTCTACTTTTCAGAAAAAAAAAAAAAAATAGAAGGCATCAGATAGAAACTCCTTTATTCTCCACACTGAATATACATACCTACTTAGACCTGATTCCACCTTGTCATTCCCTTCTACTGCGATATGTGAGTTCAAGTGTGCAAATGATACCCTTGAACATTTCTAAGCAGCTTTATTATATACAAGAAGCTACAGTGTTTATACAGTTTAAGTTTAACCCATGCATACACCCATGAAGTTATCACCACATTCAAGGTGACAAACATTTCCATCCCCTCCAAAAGTATCCTTCTGCCATGTTGTGTGTGTGTGTGGTAATAACACAGCATGAGCTCTGCAGGCCTCACGAATTTGTTAAGTGCCCAAAGCAGTATTGTTGGCCACAGGTACTGGGTCACACGTTAGATCTCCAGAAATTACCCGTCTCGCATAACTGATGCTTCATCGCCGTTGGACAGCAGCTCTGCGTTCCCTCCTCCCCCGAGTCCCGGGCAACCACCATTCTCTCCTTTGTGTCTGTGAGTTTGGTTATCCCAACACTTCATATGAGTGGACCCAGGCCGTATTTCTCTGTGAATGGCCTGTTTCACTGGGCGCACTGCCCTCCCGGTCCATCCTTGTTGTCACATGCGGTGGGGTTCCCTTCTTTGTGAAAGCTGGGTCGCGTTCCACTGTGCACATGCCTCCGTCCATTCGTCCCCTAAGCCTGTTTTCCACACCCATCCTCCTCCTCCTCGGCCTCTCGGCCCTACTTCACCAGCCTCCTCCTGCCTCTTAAACACAGCCCAGGCCTGCTCGCAGCTCCGCACCTCCGCGTTCTCTGGTCCATCGTCCTGGAGCATGCTTCCCTCATCTGTTTGCCTGGTCCGGCTGCCTTGCTCCTTGGGGTCGGAGCTCAGGGATCACCTCAGCGAAGTCTTCCCTGGCTGCCTTACTTAAAGTTGCACCCTCTTCCATACACACCATATTTCCCCACTTCACTTTACTTTCCTCTGGCAAACTACATATTCTGGCCATTTGTTTACTATTTACCTTTTTAAATGAGAAAGTTAGCCCAGTGGAGGTAGGGGCTATTTTTTTTCACTGCTGCTACCTTTACCACGTAAAGTGGGCTCAGTAAGAATCTAGCCAGTAAGCAAATGAGTCACTCCTGGCAGTTTCTTCTTATGTAAAAGAAATGAAATCAAAAGAGTCACATGACTGAGAAAAAGTCAGGAAACCCAGATATCAAATGTAGAACACTCCTTGTTCAGAAATGATGGTTTAGCCAACACTTTATTCAAATCTAAGTTGGCTTATAGATAAAACCTATAAGTTTTTGTGGGTAACTTAATAATCTAGCCTAAGAATCTATTAACTTGTAGATACCGCAAACATTAAAAAAGAAATCTTAACACTGTACACTCACTTATTATCCCTAAGGCAACCCTGATACAGTGAGTGATTCTGAAGATTTTTATGAATATTTCAAGTGTTAAAAGAAAATGGTCAGAAATGCTTAGGGACTAAATGCAGTTTCATGGATCCTGATCCCTTAAAAACTAGCAATCCACATAGGGTTCATAATACAAATCTTTGTGAGTCAGAGAATTCAGTCTACCAGAACACTTGATGCCTGCATTCAGAATTATTTACCAAGCGCCTATTAAATGCCAAGCTCTTAGGTAAGGGTGTTGTGATACAGAAGTGGTGGGCATGGTCTCGGCCTGGGAGGGGTGTGTGCGTGTGTGAGTCATCAGCTGTGTCTGACTCGATGCAACCCCATGGACTGTAGCCAGCCAGGCTCCTCTGTCCATGGGATTCTCCAGGCAAGAGTACTGGAGTGGGTTGCCATTTCCTTCTCCAGGGGATCTTCCTGACCCAGGGGTTGAACCCTGTCTCTTGTGTCTCCTGCACTGGCAGGTGGATTATTTTCCCACTGCACCGCTTGGAAGCCCTGTGAGGGGTGAGCCATCTGTAAATAAGAAAGTTCATTATATTTTACTTCTTATCTCATCCTCTGTGTTGGAGATTGATACCCTTGTGTGCCTGTCAGATAGACTCTTACATTTATGAAAGGCACGTACTTTCTCTTTCTCAAGAGCACTATTCCTAGTAGAGAATGTTCTCGACTAAAAAGTGGCTGTTTCTAAATATGCAGGGTTGTTGTTGAGCACCTCACTCGTGTCTGAGTCCTTGTGACCCCAGGGACTGTAGCCCCAGGATCCTCTGTCCATGGGATTCTCCAGACAAGAATACCGGAGTGGGATCTTCCCGACCATTTCCTTCTCCACGGGTTATTCCTGACCCAGGGATCTTCCTGACCATTCCCTTCTCCATAGGATATTCCCGACCATTTCCTTCTCCAGGGGATCTTCCTGACCCAGGGATCGAACCCACGTCTCCTGCACGGTAGCAGATTCTTTACCTCTGAACCACTGGGGAAGCCCAAAATAGCAATATCCTCTGCTTATTTGCATGTGGCCTCTGCAGCTATGACCTTTCATCTGCTTTTTTCCTATATCCAACATTATTTCCTCTTTTTAAAATATATAGCAATAATATTTCATTGCTGTGGAACAGTGGCCCTAATTGGCATAGGTCATGTTGCTTAGACCATCAAACTGGAGTGTTGATGAGATAATTTATCTGACAGGTTCCTTCCCAATTTGGGGTTTATCTTATCAACATAATTACGTTCCTTTGTTAAGTCAATCTCAGTTTGCATTTCCCCTTCTTTATTATCAGCCACTGGAGATATTGATTTCATCTGTGATGCAATATAACTGGAAAAATTGAGGCTAACATTCTTGCTTTGGCTAAAGGCAGTGTTTTTAAATGTGTGGTTTCTTCTTCTATGTGGAAATAATAAATCATGTCAAACCCTACTGAGTTTGGAATATTAAAAATATATATTTGTTAGACCTCACCCCAACGGATTAATTCTTTCAGACTACAAGTGTGTGTATCCTGGGCTCTGCTTACCTCCCAGAATTATCAAACTGCTAGAAGTAACAGGTGAACACTTGATTTCTTTAAAAGTATAATTCCAGTTTCTGAGTGATCAGACTAAGTATTAGGCATGATCTTTTATTCAGGGGTTCTAAACCTGGGGTTTATTATAGACACAAGAGAGGCATTTTGAGACACTAGCAAGAGGTCTGGATTAGGAATTGGGAGATAAAAATCAGTAGGTGGTTTTGTAGTCTCCAGCCAATCTTTTAATCTCTATAACTTAGTTTCCTCTTTTGAAAAATGGAGCTGTCACTTGCCCAACATATCTTGCAAGGAGCTTGAGATAATATAATGCGTTGTTGTTGTTCAGTCACTAAGTTGTGTCCAACTCCTTGCAACCCCGTGGACTGCAGCACACCAGGCTTTCCTGTCCTTCACCATCTCCTGGAGCTTGCTCAAGCCCGTGTCCACTGAGCTGGTGATGCCATCCAAGGGATCTCATTCTCTGTCATCCCCTTCACTTCCTGCCATCAATCTTTCCCAGCAGCAGGGCCTTTTCCAATGAGTCAGCCTTTAAGCAGCATAAAAACTGTATCTATGCAAATACTTTTAAAATTGTTAAAGGTGATATTTTGTAAATGTAAGACATTTCTTACATTTGTAAGACCAACCTAGACAGCATATTCAAAAGCAGAGACATTACTTTGCCAACAAAAGTCCATCTAGTCAAGGCTATGGTTTTTCCAGTAGTCATGTATGGATGTGAGAGTTGGACTATAAAGAAAGCTGAGCGCCAAAGAGTTGATGCTTTTTTTTTTTTAAATTTTTATTTTTTAGTTTATTTTGCTTTACAATACTGTATTCATTTTGCTATATATTGACATGAATCATCCACGAGTGTATATGAGCTCCCAATCCCAACCCCTCTTCCCCCCTCCCACCCCACACCATCCCTCTGGATCATCCGCACACATCAGTCCCAAGAATCCTGCATCGAACCTAGACCAGTGATTCGTTTCACTTATGATATCATACATGTTACAACGCCACTCTCCCAAATCATCCCACCCTCTCCCTCTCCCACAGAGTTGATGCTTTTGAACTGTGGTGTTGGAGAAGACTCTTGAGAGTCCCGTGGACTGTAAGGAGATCCAACCAGTCCATCCTAAAGGAGATCAGTCCTGAGCATTCATTGGAAGGGCTGATGCTGAAGCTGAAACTCCAATACTTGGACCACCTGATGCAAAGAGCTGACTCATTGTAAAAGACCCTGATGCTGGGAAAGATTGCAGGCAGGAGGAGAAGGGGATGACAGAGGATGAGATGGTTGGATGGCATCACCAACTCAATGGGCACGAATTTGAGCAAGCTCCAGGAGTTGGTGATGGACAGGGAGGCCTGGCGTGCTGTGGTCCATGGGGTCACAAAGAGTCGGACATGACTGAGCAATTGAACTGAAGACATTTCCTATTCTATTTATGTTTTTGTTACTTTTAACATTAGAAGGGCCTTTAAAATTTTGTAGATTAATAAAAAGGCAATATCTGCTATAATCGTGAGTCAATTAAACAAGATATTTGTAGTTAAACAGTCTTTGGGTACATGCTGTCATCTCCGACTCTTTGTCACCCTTTGGACTGTGGCCCACCAGGCTCCTCCGTCCTTGGGATTTTTTGCTTACTAATGATGAATTTTTATGGGATTAAAATGTGGTAGCTCATTTCTGATTGCTAACTAGGAACTGAAAATAACTGTTTCCATTTTCATTCTCAAGCAGAAATCTCTCTTGCCGTGCATCTGTGAAGCCTTAGTGTACTTTGTTCTTCTGATCTATTCAGGAAGTCCCCAGTTTATAAATGGATTAGGTTCCAAAAGTACATTTTAAGTAAGTTTTTTGGAACAGAGAACAACCTTTTCTTTTTCCATTTAGAAAAGAAGAAACATTTCATGCTTGGGTATTTTCCACCTTCTTGCCTTTCCTCGTTCTTTCCTACCTGCCTGGACAAGCATGAATTCTACTCATTCATCACAACGCAGAACTCTGAGTTCTTTGAGAGCAGAGAATACGTCATATTCATTTATGGGAACTGAAGTGTTCTGGTTTTCCGGTCGTTGGCCCATCCTTTCCTTTAATGTGCAAATGTACCAGCAAGACTCCCCCGTTGCTTCTGGCAAGACCCCAGGTCAGGGGTGCTGAGCCACTCAGAGCATCCCAGGGAAGCGCCCTTGGCCCAGGTTGCCGCTGGTCCTTCTCTGGTCTGCCACTCCAGGTCACTGTGCCAGTCTCCCCTCAACGCTGGCCCAGCGCTCCCAGTCACCCAGCAAGAGGCTGCCGAGCCTGAACAGGCGGCAGAGCCCCTAAGCGGCCTCACACTCGTGGTGAAGAGCCCGCCGGCCAGTGCAGGAGGCGGACGAGGTGCCGGTTCGATCCCCGGGCCGGGAAGATCCCCCGGAGGAGGAAGTAGCAGCCCGCTCCAGTACTCCTCTTGCCCGGAGAATCCCATGGACAGAGGAGCCTGGCGGGCCACAGTGCAAAGTGTGGCCAAGAGCCGGGCACGCCTGAGTGCTCCTAACAGCGCAGAAGAGCCCTGCGGACACTGGGGTCGGAGGGCGAGTCCCAGAGGCGCGGGGCCACCGCTGGGGGGCGCCCGGCCCAGGCTCTGCTGTCGGTCTGTATGCCTTCTCCTCCCCTTATCCCCTTTGCTCTTCCCCTCGGGAATCCCCATCAATCCTGCCCTCGGTTCTCAAAGCACAAGGCCGTTATTCCCCCTTTGCCCTTTTTGAGCACACTGATAAATAAACAAACAGAAAAAAAAAAAAATCAGTTGACGTAATCTGTCAGAAATCTGCCATCTCTGCCCCCACTGATAGACACCAGGGGAATCTTCACAGAATACGGTTAGCCTGTACATCAGAAGCGTTGGCTTATTTCACCAGCGTTTAGGGCTGCCTAAAACTGCAGAAGAGGACTCATAGCTGCAAAGCTGCACACACTCACTAAAGTGGTTCCTGAGAGCAAACAGAAAGTTGGCTTTTCTTTTTTTTCCTGTCATTCAGCTTTATTTTGAAATTGACTTTTCCGACCTTGGAAGTCACAAGAAATAAATTGCTTTCTAGCCACTTAGAAATAGTACTTTTGTCTTGTTTTTAACAATCAAGGGTTCAGAAATTCGCTACACTTTATCTCCAGCATATACCCAGTTGATACTGGGCAGTGGATTTGTGTATTTTTATGAATAATTGAAGCAGTACGTGGCACCAAGCCTCTCTTAGTTGTCCGTGTTGGAAGCAGCTTCAATCTGACTGTTAGCATTTCACACGTACCTTTCTAAGTTATTTTATTACTTTCTAACTTCTGTTATGATTCTGTGTGTCCATTTCATATTCCCTACTCTAAGTGCATTAAAAAGTGAAAATGAAGTCGCTCAGTTGTGTCTGACTCTTTGCGACCCCATGGACTGTAGCCTACCAGGCTCCTCCATCCAGGGGATTTTCCAGGCAACAGTACTGGAGTGGTTTGCCATTTCCTCCTCCAGGGGAATCTTCCCGACCCAGGGANTGAAGTCGCTCAGTTGTGTCTGACTCTTTGCGACCCCATGGACTGTAGCCTACCAGGCTCCTCCATCCAGGGGATTTTCCAGGCAACAGTACTGGAGTGGTTTGCCATTTCCTCCTCCAGGGGAATCTTCCCGACCCAGGGATCAAACCCTGGTCTCCCGCATTGTAGGCGGACGCTTTACCGTCTGAGCCACCAGGGAATTAGAAAGTGCATTAGAAGGTGAAGCATGTATTTTCATTATTGTGTAAGTCTGTACATATCCTACATGTTTCAGCGATGATGTTCCCAGGGAGACCTGTCTGTCCGTCCTCCTTTGCATCCATCCATTTCTTAGAGAAGCATGACAAGTGAGACATTCTGGCATGTTGCTTCAGGATGCCAGCATTGGAACATCACTTCCCCCACAGATAAACTGAAAATAATAAATATACCTGTATCACACGATTCTTGTTCAGAGCTGAATGAGTGGGTGCATGCAACACGCTTAGCTCAGAGCTGGATCTGCAGTCAACCCAAAGAGAACTTTAGATATGATTTGTTGGTGTTACTAATTCTAGGGGGAAAAAGGAAAGCGTCTACTTGTCAGGACCTGTTGGGAGTTGAGGACAGGAAAGGGTTCATCTTTGGCCTAAAGGGGTGCACTCTCTGATGGAAGAGACAGATAAGTGAGGCCGAATAAAGACACTGAGAGTGAAGAGCACGGGGCAAGGAGGCTTTCCACCCAGCCTGGGGAGACGAGGCTGGGCCAGGAAGGCTTCTCTGATTCCTGAGTTGCACAGTCACGCCGAAGCTAAAGTGCAGCTACCTATAGTGATCACGGGAAAAGTACCTATTTGGTATGAATAATTGAGCAGAACAGAGGAAAAACAGGCTGAAACCGAATCAACAATCTCTTCAAGGTGGATTTAAAGTTGGCAATTGAGGCGGTACTGTTTATACAGAGCATTCTTGGTGTTCTGTATCATTCGGCCAAAAACGTGGGGTTCCAGGGAGGTGCAGAACCCCAGGCGTGGCACAGCCCAGAGGAGGCGCCTGAGGTGGATGAGGAACTGTCAGGTTTGGGCAGAATCCGTGCTCAGCATGTTCGTTCGTGGCTGCACCCACCCCAGCTCCATGGAGAGGGAACTGAAAACCCTTGCTTGACACCAGCCCGCAGCGGAGAGGGCTCAATGTGGAGACCCCGGCTTTCTGTGCACCTGGTCACCTCGATTCAGGGGATGGACAGACTCCTAGCACAAAGAAGAGCTATCAGTGGACAGGCCCTGGCAGACCGCAGCCTGCAGGTGACAAGATTTTATGACTGAGAGAGGGGCAACAAAGATAAGCACCTCGGGTCAGGAATTCCTGATTCAGCCGGTGTGCAAAGAATACAAGGCAAACAAAGATGCCGCCACAAAGACTCTGCATTTACCACGTGCAGAATTAAATTCGTCGTCTTCCTTCTCCTTAATCTGCCCTTCTTCCTGCCGTCTTTAATTTGGCTTTGTCTATCTATACATTCGTGCTGCGAAAATTACTCAGCCATGTCCGACTCTTTGCGACCTGGTGGACTATACAGTCCATGGAATTCTCCAGGCCAGAATACTGGAGTGGGTAGCCTTTCCCTCCTCCAGGGGATCTTCCCAACCCAGCAATCAAACCCAGGTCTCCCGCCCTGCAGGCCACCAGGGAAATATGCATTTGTGATCTGTGCAATGTCTATTCTTTGAGACCATAGAGTCAGCTCTTTCCCTCATCTTTTTGATCAGTCCATCAAGAGGGCTTGATGGCTGTGCTACTTAGAAGCTTCTCGAGTACATGGTTCCCCCAGCCCACCTTGCCACTTGCCCTGTTACAGGCTCCAATTACCATAAGCATCTCAGTAACTTTCTTATAACACTCGTCCTGAGTCCGGTTTCTTCTCTGCCTCGTGTCCGCCTTTATCCTTTTACACAAGGTCAGACGATAAATCTCTTAGGCTTTATGGCTCTACAGTCCCTGTCGTAACTACTCAACCCTGCAGTGTAGCATGAGCGCAGTTATAGACAGTGTGTGAACACACGGGCATGGCTGTTTTCCAGCAAACCTTTCATTACAGGCGCTGGAATTAAATCTCACGTGACATAAAATATTACTCTTCTTCCCATTGGAAAAACCCCTTTAAAGGCATATAAGCTATTCTTAGCTCACAGGTTGCAGAGAAACAGGTGGTGGGCCAGATTTGACCTGCAGACTGCAGTATTCTATTTTGTACTGTCACAAATGGCCTTTCCAACTACTACAGGAAGAATCAGCATCGAATTGCTCATCAGAGACACTGGCCCCTCCGCTGAATAAGTGCCGGCAACCTGTATTTCCACTCTCATCTCCAACCTTTTCCCCTGACGCAGAGGCTCCCTGTGTTTCTGCCATACTGTTGCGACGCTGTCATGTATGATTCTAAAAATACGCCAGGGATTTTAATGCCTTTGTGCCTTCGATGCGTTATTCTGTTAGAAAAACTCTTCTTATTCATCTAATCAGCAGATATCACAGGACACACACCAGATGTCATATCTTTATTATCATTTTCTCTGAATCTGCAATTCAGCAGAATTGATTTCTCTTTGTATTCCCATTGTACTTCATGCATATATTATTTCCATAGAGATTATCATATGGTTAAAGTTTCTTTTTTAAAAAATTACTTAGCTTTACTCATCATGGTTATTAGAGTCATTTTTTAAAGGTTTTTTTTCCACCTTAACTTTCCCTTATATTTTTTAAAGTATGATTTGATTTTTTTCACTTTATTGGAGTATAGTTGGTTTACAATGTTGTTAGTTTTAAGTGAACAGCCAAGTGATTCAGTTACGTGTGTGTATAGAGATGGATACACACAGAGAGACATATATTCAGGTCATGAACTTCTTAGGAAAGTGTCCAAGAAGTCTCTGTTAAGCAAATGGATATGTATTCCTATGTAGCCAATGGGAATTTGCTGTATGACTCAGGGAACTCAGGAGTTCCTAAGAATGCCCTTTGGTGCATTTCTGTGCATCCGTATTCCTTGATTCTTTCCAGATACTATGATCTTACTGGTTATATTTGCAGCCTCTGGAGTCAGACTGCCTGGGTTTCTAGCTCTGGCACTTACCAGCTTCATGATCATGGCTGACTTTCCTAGCCTTTTTCTGCCTCGTTTTATTCACCCATAAAATAGGATAATAACAGTATGTCATAGGGTTATTGCAAGGACTAAGTAAATAAAGGTACTTAAAACAGTACCTGATAATAGGAAAAACTCAAATGATGGTGANGCTGACTTTCCTAGCCTTTTTCTGCCTCGTTTTATTCACCCATAAAATAGGATAATAACAGTATGTCATAGGGTTATTGCAAGGACTAAGTAAATAAAGGTACTTAAAACAGTACCTGATAATAGGAAAAACTCAAATGATGGTGATTATTATTTATTTGTGCTTATTATCTTCTCCTTAGCAAGCTTTTTCAGTAAGTTACTGTACAGAACATCCAACCTGCTGGTCACAAGTGTAAAAAGTATGTAGAGACATTTATTTGATATTGTAGAAATAAAAATCTCATATTTGTTTTATTGCTGTTCTAAATTTTCAACTTGTTATTCTGAGCCATAGGTTATGTTTATTTCTAGATCATGACTTCTGCCTTGTGTTTTTTGTTTAAATTTTTTTCTTCTTGTATTTCCAAATCCATTTACATTTCTAATTGTCTATCAAGACACTTATGCTTTATTTGCATGTATCCCATAAGCATAGCTCATCTTGAATTAATGGGGCTTAGGCAGCAGAAAGAACACCATGAAAATGTTACGACTGAAACAGGCTGAGGCTAACTTCAAAAGAAACAAATGCAATTGGAATAACCTGTTTAAATCAGCTATTTGTCATGTAAGGGGAAAGAGAAGAGTNTCTTGAATTAATGGGGCTTAGGCAGCAGAAAGAACACCATGAAAATGTTACGACTGAAACAGGCTGAGGCTAACTTCAAAAGAAACAAATGCAATTGGAATAACCTGTTTAAATCAGCTATTTGTCATGTAAGGGGAAAGAGAAGAGTTCTTTTCATGTGGTTATTTTCTCCTTTGGTATAAAAAGTATAGGCACCTAAATATAAGGTCACTGTGGAAGCAAACTGTGGAAGTTTTTAGATGTCATTTCTTTGAATATTTTTCAGCCAAATCTTTCTCCCCACTTTCTGCATTTCCAGTGACGTGAATGTTAGATGTTTCTTAGAGTCCATCAAGTGCCCAAAGTGTTCTGTTTACTCACTTTTTCTGTCTGTTTTCTCTCTGTTTTCAGATGGGCTGTGTCCTTCTGTCCTTCAGGACCTTTAATTCTTTCTCTTGTCTTATTCTCCTCTTGAGCCCATCCAGTGTGTCTGTAAATTTTCAGTTATGTTTTTCACTTCTCAAATATCCCATGGGGTTCTTCCTTATGTTTCCAAATTCTCTACTGTTTTTCCCATGTTTCCAGTGTGTTTGTAATCGCTTTTTGAAACACTTTCATAACACATGCTTTGCAGATTTTATCAAAGAACTCTGAGCTCTCCTTCATCTCCGCGTTGTTGCTTGTTGACTATCCATGCTCATCTAAGTTGTGATTTTCCTGACTCTCTGTAAGGGTGTTAAGTATGGAACTCTGAGTCTTATTTTATCTTCTCTTTGGTCTGGCTTCCTGTGACACCCCTCCATCACGGGATTGGGGGAGGAAGGGGAGGGTTTACTGCCGGTGAGGGTGGAGGTCCAGACCCTCCCCTTGGCCTCCACGGCCCAAGGGAGTTTGGAGTGGGGTGGGAAGAGGGCTGATAGTTCTGGTTCCTCGCTAGACCTCAGCCAATACCTGGCCAGGGGTACTTTTTCTTTCTTTCTTTCTTACCTAGGGTTGAGGGGGAGGGGTAGTGGAGAGGGACTGGTTTTGTTAGCGTTGGGCAGTGGTGAAATTCCTGCTTCTCCATGAGGCTTTCTTGACTACATCCAGCGGTGGGGAAGAGGCGGGCTCTCTGTTGCTCATCACCGCTGGGTGCTGTGATTGCTTACAAGTTCTCTCTCTTGCTGGGCTGTCCCTTTGGTCGTGTGTTGGCTTGAGAGAGCAGGCTTTTGTTGGAGCTTTTCAAATATCTCATCTCATCCGTGTTTCTGAGCTGCTTCTCCAGCTCCATCCAGATCTACGTTCAGTTCAGTTCAGTTGCTCAGTCGGATCCGATTCTTTCCAACCTCGTGGACTGCAGCACGTCAGGCATCCCTGTCCATCACCAACTCCCGGAGTTCACTCAAACTCATGTCCATCGAGTCAGTGATGCCA